>JALPQI010004053.1:0-74657 GCA_025490895.1 Thaumatotibia leucotreta | reverse complement strand
GTTGGTCTAGGAGCAACAACATGATTTATGCTAGTGGCAGAAGATATCTCTTTGATCATGTATGTGTGTTACTGGCATAGGAGTCAGATATTGTTGATCACAACCTGTTTCACAGCCGTCTAGCTAATTCACTCGGGATTTTATTACAGCGTTCCAGCTTGAAATACCAAGCGCGCCCAAGAAGAGGGGTTCCGTGTTCACATGCGGCCAGGGAGATGTGGGCCAGCTCGGGCTAGGAGAAGATGTCATTGAGACCACCAAGTAAGGCTCTTTCATTTAACTACAACCAATGCTCGGTGGGGGTGAGCTGTTTTCATACTAAATGACATGTAAGGTCAAGCGGGGCAAATACAACTATGAGGTAATTTCAACTAATGGACTTTCAATCTGTTTTTAAAAACTTGGAAGATACCTAGAACATTATTTGATTTATTTCAAAAGCAACTCAATACAATAGTAGGTAAGTATGATCTTTTTACAAATTAAGAGTAGGTCATTTCAATTAGTCGGAATTACCTCATAGTTGCATTTGCCCCGCTTGACCTTATCACATGACATTTAGTATGAAAACAGCTCACCCCCACGGAGCATTGATTATAACAAAAAAACATCCACCCCTAAAAGATTTTTATTATTACATTTTAATCCCCTTATTCATAAACATCGCCTATCTTAACAAGTTGCTAAGTATTATTTTGTCTTTTTCAATCTTACTTATATGTCTGTAAGATTGAAAGGGACATACAGAACTTAGTGGCTTGTTAAGTTAGGAGACATTTATGAGTACGACTAAGGGATAAATTTGTAATGTCATATTGTAAGCCTTTATGTTGGAGGGAAATAGGCAACCACTCTGTATGAAACTAATTCGGAGAGGCATATGCCCAAAAAGGGCATACACATGCAAACCAAGAAGAATTTTTAAACGAAAGAAACTGGATGACACTGGAAAAGTACAGGAATAGATAGAAAGAGAGGAGGCCTAAACTCAACAAGTGATCCATATCAACTAAATGATATACAATTTTGAATAAACACAGTGTCAAGCTTATTATAGTTCAGGAAATATTATTTGACCGACACTTATCTTACTTACGACCTTTTGTTTTGCATCATTAACAATAGAAAAGTGCTAGACTGCTTATTGTCTAGTAAGTGTTAACGCAAAACAAAAGGTCGTAAGTAAGATAACAGTGGTGTAAATAATATTTTCCGAACTATATTAACAAATCTTTTTGTTAGCCTATTTTGGTGTTCACATCTTGACAATAGCATTCCTATTTTCAAATGAAATAATATTAAAAAAACACTTTGCATTGTAAACAAAGCATGACGTCATTGTAACGCGACCTATGTAACCATAGCCCAATATAGTGATGGTTGAGATAATCGTGACTTCATAGTCATAGGTCATGATGACGCAATGACACTTTGCATTGTAAGGGGAAAGTTTAAGATTGTGTTATATTTTTTACTATGTATACTGTCATCATGATTTTTTTAGAGATTGTAATATAACTATTAGATGCTGCTTAGATTCCCAGTTCAATCATTTACCATTAAAATAAATACTAGATTTTTTGTCAAGTTAAACAAGACATATCCAATAAAATGTGCTCATATGCGCAGCGCCTGAATAAACATCCAAACGAACTGGCCGTCAAACTAATGGACAAGAATTCTCACCTTCAAGTGCTTAAAAAGAATAGCCCCTCAAGATTTAATTTAAATAAATAATAATATCGCCGGTTTAAAGGCAGAACCAACTATTTCGGTAAAACTTGTTTTAGCAAATCTTCAAGGAAATAGTTGATTCTGCCTTTAACCCGACTTTTCAATATATGGTTTTGCCAATGGGCAAACACCATTCATGACCTACTCAAATATTTAACCATCAGCTAAATGCCTAATTCACACAGGCAGATTGCAGTACTAGAGGATACATTTTTTGTCAAATTTGTAAAGGCTCGGTCAAACACGCAATTTTGACGCTCATCTATCCCTCTCGTCGCGCCATGCTTACAGGCCGCGCTCTCAAAGTCAAAGTCAAATAATTCTTTATTCAAATTGGAATAGCAACAAACTCTTTTGAATCGTCTAGATATGAAAACTACTTCCGGTTCGAACCCTACACCGCTGACCCAAGAAGAACCGGTAAGAAACTTGGCGGGAATAATTTTTTCAAACAATGATGGTACATCTTACAACTAACATGCATTAAAAAAAAAACATAAAATTGATTTTAAACAAATTGAAATATAATAATAATAACAAGAGATGTAAAGTCTCTAAAAGTCACAACATTTATAAGTAATAATTTATAGAGAAGTAAGGTTTCTCTCCGAATAGGTATATAATAATAACATTATATAATGCAGGTTTGGAGATGTACAAGGTCTCCAAGCGTAAATTATCGTAATTGAATGTCATGACTTTAACAAACTAATAATTAAATCCTAAATTACTCCCACGGTGTTTTATCATTCATGTAGTCTTGTGTACTATAATAAGCTTTAGATATAAGTTTACGCTTTACAAAATTCTTAAATTTGTTGACTGAAAATTCAGTAACATTTACTGGAAGTTTATTATAAAATCTTACACAATTACCCATGAATGATTTCCTAATTTTATGGAGCCGAGTGGCGGGTACTGCGAGCTTAGTTTGTTTCTAGTATTAATATTATGTATGTCACAATTTTTCCTAAAATTGATAATATTTTTATGTACATACATAATATTCTCATAGATGTATTGAGAATACAATGTCATTATATTAATAACCTTAAACTTATCTCTTAGTGAGTCTCTAGGGCTCATTTTATATATCGCTCGAATAGCCCTCTTCTGCAGAATAAAAATAGTGTTAGTCTCTGAATTGGCAGCACTGCCCCATAATAAAATGCCATACGACATAATGCTATGAAAATAACTAAAATATACTAACCGAGCTGTATCGACGTCAGTCAATTGACGGATCTTGCTCACTGCAAAAGCTGCAGAACTCAGTTTATTCGAGAGATTAGATATGTGAGGACCCGACTGAAGCTTAGAGTCTAGTGTTATACCAAGAAAGACTGTACTTTCAACTATTTCCAATTCCTCACCTTTCACAAATATACTAGCCTGTTGATGTTTTACGTTACTTGTAACAAATTTAATACATTTAGTTTTTTTCTCATTCAACATTAAGTTATTCATATTAAACCAGTTTACTACTTTCGAAATAGCATTGTTTACATCATTCCAAGCTTGTTGCTGTCGTTTGACTTTAAAAATAAGTGAGGTGTCGTCAGCAAACAATACTATGTCATGGTGGGTCTCTATGAAATGTGGCAAGTCATATAAGGAAAAGGAAAGGCCCCAATATAGATCCCTGTGGTACACCCGTGGAGACCAATGACCCCGGCGATCGCTGTCCATTCACATCAACCCTTTGTATTCTACCGCGTAAATAAGATTCCAGTAAATTTAACGCTGATCCTTTAACTCCATAATGGTCTAGCTTCCTGATCAATGTTTCATGACAAACGCAGTCGAAGGCCTTGGACAAATCACAGAAGATACCTAAAGCATCTCGTGATTCCTCCCAGACATCAAATATTTGTTTAATTAATTCATCAAAACTCAAAACTTGTCTGTGTGACCGAGCCCTAAACGAAATCAAAGTATTAGTGGCTCACTAATTTATAATAATTATTTCTTCCTAATGTCTGAATATGTATAAAATTAGAACCCATTTTGTTTCAGATTCAAGTATGTGTCGGGTCTCGGTGATAAAATCGTCGATGTGTGTGCTGGTGGCATGCACACCATTGCCCTCGATTCTGATGGAAAGGTATGTGTTCTATAAGGGCATTTTCACTTTTTGGGTCAAAGGGAAGCTTATTTAGGTCAAAAGTAATCAATTTCTCTAAGAAACTAGTGTCTTAACTCTTACTGTTATTGAGTTATTAAAAAAATAAGTTTAATGACTGAACAAGTGTATTGCAACTTGCAACCTTTATTACATCCTAATGTTACTTATTTTGCCGTGTGCCGTCAGTCACCTGAGATCTTATTCTTAAAGTTCTCTCACACTTGCCATTACAATTATTATCTCCTTTATTGAACTTCTTTCTTAGTCTAGGGTTTTTATAAAATGAATATAAAATTAAAATACAATACAACATACAAAAACAATACAAAATATAAACACTTTATAAAAAACCTAAACTAGGGTGCCGCCGGCAACGGGGCGGGCCCAAGCTGCCGGTGGTTAAGGTCGCAGAGAGAGGAACCGACGGACTATCCGCGCCGTTATCCATTACAATTATTATTATGTATGAAAACGAAAAAAAAAGTGTTTTTTTACGAAATTAACAAAAGCCGATATACCAGGCAACCTCTAGTTATTCAGAATAGTAGTTGGTCGCTGTCTGCATAACTATGGTCTATTAATGTCCCAAGTAACCTGTCCAATTTAACGGAAATCAATAAAAACACGGTGTATATTGACTACGCAATATTTCAAGATTCCCAAAACGTAACGTTCACTCAAATCCCAGGTGTGGACTTTCGGCTGCAACGACGAAGGAGCCCTCGGGCGCCCAACGTCCGGAGAGTCTGAAGAAGGGACAGCCGCTGCTGTGAAACTGCCAGCGAAGGCTGTCGCCATTTCTGCTGGAGATTCCCATTCTGCGGCTCTCCTTGATGATGGACAAGTGTATGCTTGGGGAGCTTTCAGGGTGAGTTTTAAATACTTTGATCAGTGTTTCCAGAGATATACTTCATTTTTATAGAAGTTGCAAACAATGTAAACAAACAGTTCAAAGAATTGGGATGATGACTGTAGTTAAAATAAATTATTTAACATTACGCACGACATAATACACGAAGAAATTATTACTAAGATGTAGATTGCAGTAACATTTGTACAGAACTTCTATTTAATAAATTGTAAATAACTTAAAAGAGTAGGTCATTTGGCAGTACTCAAACGTGACGTCACTTTTGAGTATTTCATATAAAATTCCATAGTGGTGTTTGTTTTGACAGTTCGAAAAAAGATGCTGATCTGACTTGCCAGTCATCATGCCTATTATCTAGAAATAACACTATTTCATGTTTTAGGAAAATTTATTAGTAAGATTTGATTAAATAACACAGATTTAGCAGTATTCTATAACATACTTTGGAAATAACTCTCAACTATGTTGGCTCTAAGACCAAGAGGTTGTAGTCCAATCAGATGGAGTGACCAGATTCGGACAACCTTAGATACAAATTTACACGCTGCCTCCACTCAGCCAAGGAAAGAAACGAGTGGCGAACAACTGTACGGAAAAAGATTATGCCCCATTTAGGGAATCACGACCCTCAGAATTGAGGAACACGATGCGAGGAGGAGGAGGATGTTGGCTCTGAGTCCAAGCTCCATACTAAAGGAACATACCCATACTACGTGACCTGTTTAGGGGGGGAGGGGGTCCGTCAAAGTCCCACTCTTGGTCACCAGGGGGAGGGGGGGGGGTCTGGTATCTTGTCACGTGACTTTTGGAAAACTCGAGCTGATGAAGCTTTATTAACAAAATTAAATTTACAGGCAGAGGGACTCTCCTTTTTGACCGCCCTTGATGCATTAATAAATGTACTAAAATACATATAATTTTTTTAAAACCAAAAGTACAATTCTACAATTTAAATTTACTATTTAACCTACGCCTGCACCCTCGTAGTACGCGTTTTCAAAGACCAAAAATACTACGTGAAAACTAGGAGGGGGGGGGGGGGGGATCTTGGCATATACTACGCTTGGTCACCAGGATGGGGTTAAAAAACGCTTAAAAAAGGGTCACGTAGTATGGGTATGTTCCCTAAGTTGCCCATGGTCCTTTCACCTTAGTTAACAAACGTTATATTTCAGGATTCCCACGGTAGCATGGGTCTCGTGGTCCGCGGACGAGAAGGCAAGGCGTGTCGCTCACCAGTCCGCATCGATATCGGCGAACATGCTGCCGACATCGCCTCGGGCGGCGACCATCTCGTCATACTGTCTGTGAGTATTACACCTGCAGTGTTATTCACTAAGGAAACCGCCTTACTGTCAGCGCTGTGTCAGTGCTGCGGCAGCGTCGAGCCTAAAAATGGTATTCACTATACTTGTCAGCCTCCGTAGCCTAGTTGGTAGTGACCCTGCCTACGAAGCTGGAGGTTCCGAGCTCTAATCCCGGCGAGGGCATTATTTGTGTATTTATTTATCACAAATATTTGTTTCTTGGTTATGGCTGTCTATATACTTAAGTATATATATGTATCTATCTATTATATAATTGTATCGTCGCCTGGTACCCACATCACAAGCCTTAATTGAGCTTACCGTGGGACTAGGTTGATTTGTGTAAGATGTCCCAAGATATGTATTTATTTAATATTATTGGACGTAATTATGCAAAAGGGAACCAATCCACATGATTTTTTCATTCTAATTAACACTTTAAATCACAAGAAACAAAGTCAATCTTTAAAATGACAGATTCGTGTGGATTGGTTCTCATTTACATAATTACGTCCTATTATTAAAAACTATGGTGACGGCAGTAAAAATACATTTGTCACCATCCCAACAACTGCGGGTGTCGTAAGAGTCTACTATAAGGGATTGAAGTGTCACCGACCATTATTTGATAAAAACATGGATGATGAGCAGCAGCGTCATCAAAGTGGACACATTACTGCGATCGCCAATCCGCTTGCCCAGCGTGGTGATTATGGGCATTTACCTCCTAAGGCTGCGGCTCCATTGAGGCGGAGAGGAGCGGAGATGTGCAAAATCGGCCAACAGTGGCCACAGTGTTTCGAATTTTGAATTTGAAGAATGTAATTGGTCAATTTTGCACATCTCCGCTCCTCTGCGCCTCAATGGAGCCGCAGCCTTATGCATCTATACGCATAGTTAATAGGAGAGACCTACGCCCAGCAGTGTTATTCACTAAGGAAACGGCCTTGCTGTCAGCGCTGTGTCAGCGCTGCGGCAGCGTCGAGCCTAAAAATGGTATTCACTAATGTACTTTAAACGACACTAGCGCTCGGCGACGAATGCGGCGTGAGCTGGAACTACACTGCGTCGAGAGTTTGACGTTTAATGTACGAACTTCGTATTCTCTAACGAAAAACAGCGACGAACTCTCCCACAACCTCGCTCACAGCCTCGATTCCTAATGTCAAATAGAACAGCTAGGATTTTTGACAAGGCTGTCTCGACGTCGAGCTCGTAGACGATCGCAGCGTCGAATGTGTGAATAAGAGAATAGCATAGCAGCAGTGAACTAACATAGGCTGATGATGTGATTGTTAATCGTACTAATGTTGTTCCACAGACAACGGGCGGTGTATACACAATGGGCTGCGGTGAACAGGGACAGCTCGGCCGTCTAGCACAACGGTCCGCCTCCCGCGACTCGCGGCAAGGCTTCAGTCAGTACCCACACTTGTATTATCAAACCGCGATGAGAAAGGGATTCGAAACTACTGTTGACACAACAGTGTATAAGTCAATCTAGGATATATTCATGGTTATATTCAAATATTCATAGTTTAAGTGCAGAGACTTAGAGACAATAAATTAATTAATAACTCACTACATCTATAAACAACTCTTTTCTTGGTAAATGTTGTGTCATTTTTTGTGTCAACAGTACATTCGAATCCCTTTCTGATTCCGGTTTGATAATACACCATGTTTTTATAGATTTCCGTTAAATTTTAGGTCAAAAATAATAAATTTCTCTAAGAAACTAGTGTCTTAACTCTTACTGTTATTGAGTTACTAAAAAAATAAGTTTAATGACTAAACAACCTTTATTATATTACATCCTAATGTTACTTTTTGACATGTGCCGTCAGCAGCCGTCAGACGCCTGAGATCTCTTAAGGTTCTATCACACTTGCCATTACAATAAAATTATTATTGTATGAAAACGAAAAAAATTTTTTTTACGAAATTAACAAAAGCCGATATACCAGGCAACTTCTATTGATGTCCCATGTAACCTGTCGAATTTAACGGAAATCAATAAAAACACGGTGTATATCTTATACCGGTTGTCCCAAGATTATTATGGGACTTGAAGGAAAAATCCCTTAAATATCTTTAATAGGATATTTCGCTGAAAGAAGACTTTATTTTATTTTGAAAATTGAAGTAATACTGCATTTAAAAAAAATCCAAAAAAATGTAGCTTTTCCTAGCATTGAACCTACTTTAAATTAAAAAAATCATAATTTAATGGTGTCATTCGAAAGAACGGATATAAAAATTACATTTTTTCTTGAGAAACATAGTATCTAAAACTAAAAGAATAACCAAAATTGGACGTATTTATGCAAAAAGGAACCAACCCACATGAATTTGTCATTTCAAAGATGAACTTGTTTATTTTGATTTATGGTGTTAATTAGAAAAAAAAATTGTGGGTTGGTTCCCTTTTGCATAAATACGTCCAATTGTAGGCTGATGATGTGATATACTTTCATTCTGACAACCTCCGTAGCCTAGTTGGTAGTGACCCTGCCTACGAAGCTGAAGGTTCCGGGTTCGAATCCCGGCGAGGGCATTATTTGTGTATTTATTAATCACAAATATTTGTTCCTTGGTCATGGCTGTCTATGTATTTAAGTATCTATATGCATCTATCTATTATATATATAGTCGCCTGGTACCCACATCACAAGCCTTAATTGAGCTTACCGTGGGACTAGGTCGATTTGTGTAAGATGTCCCAAGATATAAAAAAAAATGTTACTTATTTTGCCGTTACATGTGCCGTCAGTCGCCAGAGATCTTATTCTTAAGGTTCTATCACACTTTCCATTACAATTATTATTGTATGAAAACGAAAAAATTTTTTTTTACGAAAGCCGATATACCAGGCAACTTCTATTGATGTCCCATGTAACCTGTCCAATTTAACGGATATCATTAAAAACACGGTGTATATCTTATACCGGTTGTCCCCAACCCGGTTCACAACCAACTTGCTTGGGTCAACCGGTTGTCCGGTTGTCCCAAGATTATGGGACTTGAAGGAAAAATCCCTTTATCTTTAATAGGATATTTCGCTGAAAGAAGACTTTATTTTATTATGAAAATTAAGTAATACAGCATTCAAAGAATTTCCAATTAATCTAGCTTTTTCTAAAGTAGAGGCATCGTAAGAAGTCGTTTTTGACGTTTGTTTGCACATGAAGTTCTGTAAATGTTGACAGTTAGTTTAATGGAGCAAATGTCAAACTTCATTGTTGCCTGTACGGAATAGTGATGTTACTACTGTTGCTGCAATTTATCGATACGACAATCGAAATAACTAAGTAAACCTTTTTTATGGAGGTACGAATAATTGCTATAATAGTAGGTACGCACATATTTTCTAAAAGTTTGTTATGGTTTCGACAGGTCCTCGCGAGCCCGTGTGCCCGGTGGATACGCGGCTTTACAGACTGTGTTGAACTTGACAACCAGATAAATGTCAAAATTGTTATAAAATCACGTATAATTTAATTTTTCGTAGAATAATAATTTATGTACCACTACGTTATCACCTAGATGTGCTCTGATTTTAATAAATGGTTTTAGTGACTTTATATACTGTATATACGGCATTTCTCTATTTGGCATACCTACATTGCCCTCTGAGCTAGCACGCAAGTTTACCAACGTGGGTTGGGAGTGGATCGCTGCAGGCTGGCAAACTCGCGTCCAAGCTCATGGTCTCAACCACTGCCAGTTCTGCATTGACATTACTACCAAGTGAAACTACCTACGTATATTGTATATCAGACTCCGATACTATTTGACCTGGCATTACATTTGGACCTTGGATTACCTTACTACTGCTATTAATTGATGACCTTGATTTTTAATTTTGACACTGGTTTTGACACTAGTTACTATCTCTCGCTAACAGAGGTTGTGGATGCTATTTCCTCTATAGGTCACGTCCTATCCGTCCTATAAAACATCCTACCTAAATGCGACTTTACGTCATTATGACGTCACCGGCACCAAAGTTTCGCTGCCTGCTAATGATTCTAAGTAAGATTACCAAACACTTTTTTAGTTCGGATTACCTAACACTTTTTTAATTAAATTTTTTTAATGGCAAGTACCAGATCTAACGCCCTTTCGCACTTGACTGAAAATTTTACGACGGTAAAATCGAGCGTTTCACTACACTATTGTGAGCTGTCAAAAACGACTTCTTACGATGCCTCTACTTTAGCCACTTGAACGTCCACCCCGCGCGACCATATTCCGGTCAACTGTCAGGGTTTTTTTAGCGACGTACGCCCCGCGCTGCGTAGTCACAATATTTTACAAAAACGTTTATATTTTCTAAACTACTTAAGGTATAATAATAAAAAAAATCAGGAGTATAAATGAAAGTACAATTATTAAAATACAATGATAGTCATTGTAAAATACTTAATGATTCTTGACTATAATCAAGGTTAAACTTAAGACATCGGTAAAAAAATAAGATAGATTTTTCGTTGACGACTAATTACAGGAAATTTTGAGCGATGACCCCTTATTTTTATTGCATATTAAAAAAATATACTATTTCACCTTTATAATGATACCACAAATAACACATATAATTTTCAACAAAGTATCAAAATAAATTAATTAGATTACCTCCTCCTTCCAACAAATACACCAAGATACAAAAACACCGTAAATATTTTGGTGAATCCTGACGTAGTTTGATATATTTCTTATGTTTAAGTATTTTAATCTCTTCCTTATAAACCACTCGTCAATATTTATTATATATTTCACTAAACATGGTGTTATATTACTAATAATACGGCTATAAACGTTTACTACCCCAGCTCAAAAATAACCTTCATATTTTAAACTCACTTGACAGGTATCACACTGTCAAAAACTTAAGATGATACACATTATCGTATAGAGCACACGTTCCTGATCATTTTTATGTATAATAACCCCAAAAATATGTAAATTAACGTGAAATACTTACGACATAACTAGGAGTCCTTAGCAAACACTCACAATTGCACGGCAGTTTGACACAACACTGACAAATTATAATTTTTTATCGACTGAGTAACGAGCGTACACTGCGATCTATATTTTTTAGCGCAAACTAGTTTATTAGGCTACGTTGTTGCAACAAGGGAATTAGGAAATAATGTCTCTATATTTCGCTATATGCCGCTATAATCAACTGTGTCTCCTTCGACTTCATGGGATAGTATAGTATCCACGAACAGTCTACTGCCTTTTTTGTTTGGATAATATGCTATCATCGGACGTTCAAGTGGCTAGGCATCCTACTTAAATACAATTTTTTTTTTTTTTTTTTTTTCAAATCAGATCAAATCAAATCAAAAATTATTTATTGTCTCAAAACTTATTAACTAAGTACAATAACCTTGCAGAATACGTGCACAGTAGCTTATTAAAATATAATTTAATGGTGTCATTCGAAAGAACGGGTACAAAATTTCTTGAGAAACAGTATCTTTAACTAAAATATTTATTTATAAAATATTTTAACCAAAAGTTTAGACTGATGATGTGATATCTTTTCATTCCCAGGTGCTCTACTGGTCCCAGCAAAGTTGACGCTCAAATGGGCAGCGTCCCACATCTGGGCTGGGTACCACGCCACCTTCGCTCTCGACACGGCCGCTGATAAAATGTTCGCGTGGGGACTTAATAACTACGGGCAACTCGGTAAGACAACCGTATAAATAAAATAAAATAAAATAGCCATTTATTTCGACCTCATTCATACATAATAAATTTAATAACATTTCATTTCATTTCTTTGAATATGTCACATTATATATTACTGTTATTTTCTTTTTAATATTAGTTCTTTGCATTGTGTCATACATTTTGTTTACTTATTATTGTTATTAATTAATTAATTATTTGACATCGGTCGACTTGCCTTCCGGCATAGGCCTCCCCTAAGACCCTCCACTTGTCTCTGTTGGTTGCTATTCTTGTCCACAACCGTATACCGCAGTTTAAGTCTGTTTCTTTAGTTATTTCAACCAAAACTATGTAAATATAAAATTACAGTCATCATCATCAGCCTATGTTAGTCCACTGTTGGACGTAGGCCTCTCCTATTAACTATGCGTATAGAGGCATTAGGAGGGAAATGCCCATAATCGCCACGCTGGGCAAGCGGATTGGCGATCGCAGTAATGTGTCCACTATAATGACGCTGCTGCCCATCATCAATCTTGTAGAATGGTCAGTGACACTTCAATCCCTTAGTCGACTCTTACGACACCCGCAGGAGGAGTTGGGGTGGTGACAAATGTATTCTTACTGCCGTCACCACACGGCATTACAGTGCTACCCCGTTATTCATAAGCGTCTCCTAACTTAGCAAGCCTCTAAGTATTGTTTGTCCCTTTCGCCCTTATGGACATTGATGGGCATTTTCACTTCTAGCGACACCCAATTAGCTTACCTCACACAAAAAAGTTAACTTCGATATCAGTTTGGTAACGATAATTAAGCATTAAATATTAACAAAAATATTTTTTATCATTTAATCCAGAAAGAATATGCGATATAGAAACATGAATAAAGTGGATTTACTTAAATATTTAATGCTTAATTGTCGTTACAAAACTGACATCAAATAAAACTATGAAAACGGATAAACTCGCGTATATTAACTAATTTTAACTTCATTCCGACGTTTCGAACACTTTACAGGGTTCGTGGTCTGCGGATGACGAACGTCACGTGATCGTGCGGGTCACGTGATCGAAGTTAACTTTTTTGTGAGAGTTAAGCTAATTGGGTGTCCCTAGAAGTGAAAATGCCCTGATAAGAACGAAAGGGACAAACAATACTTAGTGGCTTGTTAGGAGACTTTTATGAATAAGGGGGTTGGTCTATCACTGGTTAGATGGGGACCTCGATTACATATTTTATAATGTCACGTAAAGGGTGTCATTGTATGCAAGCTAGGAGGATTGAAAACCTTAAATGAATAAATTGGAACTGCACAGATTGTACAGTCAAGTGCAAAAATAAGTATCGATAGAATCCGCTCATAAATATGTTACGACGTTCTTATTACACAGAATTAGAGTGCACTGGTACATAGTTATTTTTGTGTACACCTTATTTTATCTTTGACTGTACTATATTTAAAAAAAATAGTACAATCTGTTCCTAATCTTCCTTCACGAATGATTTCTAAATTCTATTATTTTAATTGAGTCCCAATTTTAAAAACACCATTCCTCCACCAGTATTAAAGAATTCAGCTATGGACCTAGGTTGATTTGTCTGGAATTGTCCCATGCCCATAATACTATTATGACTAAAGATTTACTACGACATTAATATGTATGCTTCCCAAGATACAGCCGCGGCCGAGGCCCGCTGTCAATTTCTATTATATACCAATTTTTCATTAAACTTTTTTTTAAGTAAAAAATAAAATAAATAAATAAATATTTTAGGACATCTTTACACAAATCGACCTAGTCCCACGGTAAGCTCAATTAAGGCTTGTGATGTGGGTACCAGGCGACGATATATATAATAGATATATACATATAGATACTTAAATACATAGACAGCCATGACCAAGGAACAAATATTTGTGATAAATAAATACACAAATATTGCCCTCGCCGGGATTCTAACCCGGAACCTCCAGCTTCGTAAGCAGGGTCACTACCTACTAGGCTACGGAGGCTGACAAAGTCTAGTCCCATATTATCTTAAATACTAACAAACCCAAATATCACAGGTATAACAGGAGAAAAACGCAAGACAGCCCTCTACGCACCAACAGAGTGTGATGCCTTCACCCGGGGCAGTGGCTGGCAACGAGTTGCCTGCGGACAACACCATTCTCTGGCACTGGACTCAAAGGGCCAAGTCTTCGCTGTAGGCCGCTGCGAATATGGCCGGTATGTCTTTGTTGATCAAAACTGTTCTAATATAAGACCGTTGACACTGGCTTGAATGGGAAAGGTGTCTTTAACCCAACTCATCATATGCACCAAACGAGTGTGATGCCTTCACTCAAGGCAGTGGCTGGCAACGAGTTGCAATGGACTCCAAGGGCCAAGTCTTCGCTGTAGGCCGCTGCGAATATGGCCGGTATGTCTTGGTTGGTCAAAACTGTTCTAATATAGGACCATTGACACTGGCTTGGATGGGAAAGGTGTCTTTAACCCATTTAACTCATCGTATGCACCTGTGATGCCTTCACTCAAGGCAGTGGCTGGCAACGAGTTGTCAGTCGAAGGATCAAGTCTTCGCTGTAGGCCGCTGCGAATATGGCCGGTATGTCTTGGTTGATCAAAACTGTTCTAATATAGGACCATTGACACTGGCTTGGATGGGAAAGGTGTCTTTAACCCATAGTATGCACCAAACGAGTGTGATGCCTTCACTCAAGGCAGTGGCTGGCAACGAATTTTCTTATTAAACCCTTATTTGTCATTTAAAGGCACTCCAGGCCTATTGAATTGTATGATAAAAATCACGACTACACTCCTACCAGTTGCTTACTATTGGCCACAGGAAAACAAAACATCATCTCATACAAAAATCCCACTGCGTCACGTTTTTTAGGGACACGAAATAAGACAACGAAAAGAATTTTGACCCATATATAAAAATCAATCAAATCAGAGGGGCATTATTTTGTGATATGTTTTAGAAATACTGAATACTTCCCGATTCGCCGGATTCTCGTTTTGTCGGATTCTTGATTCGCCACGATTTTTTGATTAAGAAATACTACCGATATATCGCGGTTATACCTATCTATTAAATAAAAGACAGACACTACGTTATACAAATACAAATATTTATTTGTTTTTCAATGTTATTACACTTCGTTGTGAATCGAAGTTGTGAAAACGGCCGGAAGCAGATCATTTCAATACGATAAGAAAATATAAGCACATGTTTCCTTTTTCCTTTACCTGGGCGATTTTATGGTATATTAATATTTCCGACGAAACAAGAATCTGACTAAACAAGAATCCGACGAAACGAGAATCCGGCAAAACAGGAATCCGACGAATGGGGAAGTATTCGAAATACTTGCTGTAAAACACTAACATAACAAATATCAACAGGTTAGGGCTCGGCGATCGGGAAGGAGACGCAGAAACTCTAGAACCGGTACCAGCCCTTATCGGCAAGAAGTGCGTCAGTATCGCCGCTGGGACGTGCAATAGCTTCGCTGTCACTGATTCAGGTAATCATAAATTATAAATATTAGATGTCATATACCAAAGAAAAAAGACCAAGATCACCTATGTCCGAGGTGGGGATCGAACCCACGTACTCAGCTTTCGCGGCTGATGCCTGTACCCCTCGGTCTTAGCAACCACCGGTCAAATTTCTCGGGTATATGCAATCCCTTACAAGGCTAGGCGCCTTTGACCATTCTCTAAGGGCAAGCAATACATGCCTGCACCTCCTATTAGAATACTTTGCAGTTTTCTAGAATAGCTGAGTACGTGGATTCGATCCCCACCTCGGACATAGGTGATCTTGGTCTTTTTTCTTTGGTATATGACATCTAATATTTATAATTTATATAGTGTGACTACTCGAGAAAAAATAAAAGTACAAATCAAAATATTTAGTTAATAAATAATTTGATTTGTGCTTTCGCAATATGTTCAGGTAATCATTTTAACCTTTTGACCGCCAGACGTCGAAGGAATATGCTGAGCTCCAGACGCCACGCGTTAGGGTGTCCCCTATTTTACGAATTTTAGAAATGAATAACGCATACTCCCTAAATCGGCTTTTTTAACCCCAAAACACTGAAAAGAAAAATCAGCTCATTCCTGTAACAGGAACCCGTGCCGACTTTCATCTGAAATTCCCATACAAATTACTATAAAAAAAATAGTCAGACAGTAAGTTGATAATAATGTATTGTTTTTCTGTTCTCATCAAGTTAATTTTATGATAAAATGTTTATAAGACAGTAGTATATTTAAATGCCATAAAAAATATATATATATATATATATATATAAATGTTTAGTCATTTTCATACATACAGGAAAATGGCATGAAAATCTGCAAGGGTTGCAGTTACAGAAATGAACTGATTTTTTTTTTCAGTGCGTTTAGAGGTAAAAGGAACCTATTTAGGGAGTATGCGTTATTATTAGGGTTAGGAATTTTGGTGGCATTAGGTGAACAGAGAACAGTGGAGTTGTTGCTCAAATTGTTTATGATTGATTGAATAATTAATTAATCAAAAATAATACATAAACATACTCTTTTTAACAGCTACCCTAGGTTTCGCGCATTTTAAGTATTAAATAATTTTATTGTGTTAATATTTGACTACCTATGAAATGAAATTCAATCATTTTTTTATAATGTAGCTTATGATTATTATGTAATATTTATGGGCTTCGAGAAAACTAGAACCTTGAAAATCAAAAATCAATAATTTTTCTCATTTATCAACATTTTTATTGAAAATTAATATTTTTCTAAATTCTCAAAAATAACATTCGTGTTATTTATTTAAATTCATTGATAAATCCAGCTTGAACTAAACACTATTTCGTGTGTATTATTTTATAATGTGTATTACAATATTATGTGTATTATTTTATAAGTTAATCATTTATTCAAGTAAAAAATGTTTGTAACATCGACTCCGCTGCTCTCTGTTCCATAAATGCCAACAAAATCCTAACCCTAGTTATTATTTTCTAAAACTCGTAAAATAGGGGACACCCACACGATTATTTAAGCGAAATTTAACTTTACGGCGTCCGCGTAAGTTCCTACTGCATTGGCGTAGCTGTCGGCCCTGGGTGACGGGACAGAATAACAACAAAAAAAAACGTGATTGACCCAAATAAGAATTTGTGAACAAGTATGAAAATAAAGCCCAAGCCGAAGGCACCTAAAAGGTGTTGATACATTTTCTCGCCTGCCTGCGACCACGGGTGTAACGTCATGCCCGAAACGTCAGGATATAATTAAACGTAAGTTAGCGATTAAGACCCGTTTGTTTATTAGGCACTGGTCTCACCGCGAGCTACTAAGCTATGAACTATCGGCTATAAACACGAACAAAAGATACGCACTCCCGTGTAAATAAAAGAGACACGACGATACTAGCTGATAGCTGGGCGAGTATCGCCGTATCTCTGTGTGTCTGTTTATAGCCGATAGTTCATAGCTTAGTAGCTCGCGGAGACCAGTGCCTTAAACTGTGTTTTCAAGGGTGATCCAGAAGAACGTAACCATGGCAACGAATGTCACAAAAAACGTGACTGACCCATTTACTGCCGTTAATACACAATGTATTTTTATCACACCTGTTCCGTAAGTGCGCCAATGCGCTGCGGCGATGCGCGCCGTAGATGTGTCATTACGCCCTAGGGCAATCAAGGATTTTCATACAACATTACGTCGCACTATGGCGGAATTTTGTTATAAAAATGATAAATATAAGCCATTCCTGATTTTGAGAAATGATTTAGACCATGAGAATATACAATACAATACTCTTTATTGCACACCTCGTAACATAAAAAAAGAAAATAACAAAAAAAATCGAATTTTAAAGGTAGAGGTAACACAACAGGCGATCTTATCGCTAAAGAGCGATCTCTTCCAGACAACCTTTGGGCAATATTTGGCAAATATATTGTTTTATTTACTTTTTTTGCCTCACAGGTGTGATGAAAAACATTGTGTGTGCCAGGGGCGGCACAAGAATTATGAACTCCGGCTTGGGCTTTACTTTCACACTCGTCATATATATTTTACATAACATTTTGACTTTATATACAGGGTGTTCGTTTCGATATGCTATAAATAAGACAGGTTACTTGGGACATTAATAGAAGTTGTCTGGTATACAGGCTTTTGGAAAATTCGATAAAAAAGATTTTTTTTTGTTTTCATACATAATAAATGAAATGGTAAGTGTGAGATAACCTTAAGAATAAAATAAAAGTTAATCTCAGGTAACTGACGGCACATGTCAAAATAAGTAACATTAGAATGTAATAAAGGTTGCAATACACATATTCAGTGATTAAACTTATTTTTTGAATAACTCAATAACAGTAAGAGTGAAAACACTAGTTTCTTAGAGAAATTAGTTATATTTGACCTAAATAAGCTTCCGTTAAAGTTATAATTTTATATGCTATAATTTTCCAAAAGCCGATATACCAGACAACTTCTATTAATGGCCCAAGTAACCTGTCTAATTTATCGCAAATCGAAACGAACACCCTGTATAGTGTCAAAGTTATAATTCGGTTGAAGTAAGTGACGTCACCAGGCCTCACGTTAATCCAGAATGTACTAAAAAGTCCTTCTATTCTAGGAGAAGTCCTCGGCTGGGGCATGGGCAGCGAAGGTCAACTCGGCACCGGCTCCGCGACCGACGCCGCTGCGCCCACCGCCGCCGTCGCGGCCGCGTTCCAATCGCGGCGGCCGGGCAAAGTGGCCGCCGGGGCTCAACATACTGCGTTACTCGCGGTCAGTGCACTTTGGATGGGTTTTTAATTCGAAAAACTACACTCAACTTACCAATACACACATACTGTACTACGTCGCGGCGGCCGGGCAAAGTGGCCGCCGGGGCGCAACATACTGCGTTACTCGCGGTCAGTGGCATTTGGATGGGTTTTTAATTTGAAAAATACAACTTTGTCACGCAATTTACACCCTTGTCACGCAATTTACACCTCTGTCACACTATTTACACCTGTGTCACACTAATTACACCTCGGTCACACAACGTACGCCTCTGTCACACTCAGTCACTCAACTTACCACTATGTCTCCATCACACGTGAGTACTATATTAAAACAGCTGACACTCAACATACTGCCCTACTATACGTCGCGGCCGCGTTCCAAGCGCGGCGGCCGGGCAAAGTGGCTGCCGGGGCTCAACATACTGCGTTACTCGCGGTCAGTGCACTTTGGATGAGCTTTTAGTATAAAAAACTACACCTCTGTCACATAATTTACACCTCTGTCACACTATTTACACCTCTGTCACATAATTTACACCTGTGTCACACTATTTACACCTGTGTTACACTATTTACACCTCGGTCACACTATTTACACCTCTGTCACATAATTTACCACTCCGTCACACAACTTACACCTCTGTCACACTAAGTCACTCAACTTACCACTATCTCCATCACATACATGAGTTCTATATTAAACCAACTGACACTGAACATACTGCCCTACTATACATCGCGGCCGCGTTCCAAGCGCGGCGGCCGGGCAAAGTGGCCGCCGGGGCTCAACATACTGCGTTACTCGCGGTCAGTGCCATTTGGATGGGTTTTTAATTTGAAAAACTACACTCAACTTACCAATACATACATACTGCCCTACTATACATCGCGGCCGCGTTCCAAGCGCGGCGGCCGGGCAAAGTGGCTGCCGGGGCTCAACATACTGCGTTACTCGCGGTCAGTGCCTTTTGGATGGGTTTTTAATTTGAAAAACACGCACACGCATGTACGCGTGCTCTGTCACTCCGTCACACAACTTACCACTCTGTCACACAACTTACCCCTCTGTCACACTCAGTCACTCAACTTACCACTATATCAGTGCCATTTGGATGGGTTATTAATTTAAAAATACACCTCCGTCTCATAATTTACACCTCGGTCACACAACTTACCCCTGTGTCACACTCAGTCACTCAACTTACCACTATATCAGTGCCATTTGGATGGGATTTTAATTATAAAATACACCTTTGTTACACAATTTACCCCTCTGTCACATAATTTACACCTCTGTCACACTATTTACACCTCTGTCACACACATTACCACTGCGTCACACACATTACCACTCCGTCACACACATTACCACTCAGTTACAACTTACCACAGTCTCTATCACATACATGAGTACTATATTAAAACAGCTGACACTCAACATACTGCCCTACTATACGTCGCGGCCGCGTTCCAAGCGCGGCGGCCGGGCAAAGTGGCTGCCGGGGCTCAACATACTGCGTTACTCGCGGTCAGTGCACTTTGGATGAGCTTTTAGTATAAAAAACTACACCTCTGTCACATAATTTACACCTCTGTCACACTATTTACACCTCTGTCACATAATTTACACCTGTGTCACACTATTTACACCTGTGTTACACTATTTACACCTCGGTCACACTATTTACACCTCTGTCACATAATTTACCACTCCGTCACACAACTTACACCTCTGTCACACTAAGTCACTCAACTTACCACTATCTCCATCACATACATGAGTTCTATATTAAACCAACTGACACTGAACATACTGCCCTACTATACATCGCGGCCGCGTTCCAAGCGCGGCGGCCGGGCAAAGTGGCCGCCGGGGCTCAACATACTGCGTTACTCGCGGTCAGTGCCATTTGGATGGGTTTTTAATTTGAAAAACTACACTCAACTTACCAATACATACATACTGCCCTACTATACGTCGCGGCGGCCGGGCAAGGTGGCCGCCGGGGCTCATCATACTGCGTTACTCGCGGTCAGTGCACTTTGGATGGGCTTTTGATTTGAAAAATACACATTTGTCACGCAATTTACACCTCTGTCACATAATTTACACCTCTGTCACATAATTTACACCTCTGTCACATAATTTACCACTCCGTCACACAGCTTACCCCTCTGTCACATAATTTACCACTCCGTCACACAATTTACCCCTCCGTCACATAATTTACCGCTCCGTCACACAATTTACCCCTCTGTCACACGCTTTACCACTCAGTCACTCAACTCACCACAGTCTATCACATACATGAGTACTATATTAAACCAGTTGACACTCAACATACTGCCCTACTATATGTCGCGGCCGCGTTCCAAGCGCGGCGGCCGGGCAAAGTGGCCGCCGGGGCTCAACATACTGCGTTACTCGCGGTCAGTGCCATTGATGGGCTTTTGATTTGAAAAATACAACTTTGTCTCATAATTTACCACTCTGTCACATAATGTACACCTCGGTCACACAATTTACCCCTCTGTCACACTATTTACACCTCTGTCACGATATTTACACCTCGGTCACACTATTTACACCTCTGTCACACTATTTACACCTCGGTCACACAACATACGCCTCTGTCACACTCAGTCACTCAACTCACCACAGTCTCTATCACATACATGAGTACTATATTAAACCAGCTGACACTCAACATACTGCCCTACTATACGTCGCGGCCGCGTTCCAAGCGCGGCGGCCGGGCAAAGTGGCCGCCGGGGCTCAGCATACTGCGTTACTCGCGGTCAGTGCCATTTTGGATGGGTTTTTAGTTTAAAAATACAACTTTGTCACGCAATTTACACCTTTGTCACATAAGTTACACCTCTGTCACATAATTTACACCTCTGTCACATAATTTACACCTCTGTCACACAATTTACACCTCCGTCACATAATTTACCACTCCGTCACACAGCTTACCCCTCTGTCACATAATTTACCACTCCGTCACACAATTTACCCCTCCGTCACATAATTTACCGCTCCGTCACACAATTTACCCCTCTGTCACACGCTTTACCACTCAGTCACTCAACTTACCACTATGTCTCCATCACATACATGAGTACTATATTAAAACAGCTGACACTCAACATACTGCCCTAATATACGTCGCGGCCGCGTTCCAAGCGCGGCGGCCGGGCAAAGTGGCCGCCGGGGCTCAACATACTGCGTTACTCGCGGTCAGTGCCATTTGGATGGGTTTTTAATTTGAAAAATACAACTTTGTCTCATAATTTACACCTCTGTCACACGCATGACCACTCCGTCACACAACGTACCCCTCTGTCACACGCTTTACCACTCAGTCACACAACTTACCCCTCTGTCACACGCTTTTCCACTCAGTCACTCAACTTACCATTGTCTCCATCACTTACGTGAGTACTAAATTAAACCAGCTGACACTCAACACACAAGACACTGACATACGACAACTTACCAGTATACTGCGTTACTCGCGTTCAGTGCTTTTTGCATGGGTATTTAATTAAAAGACGACGAATTACCCCTCGGTCACACTATGTCACAAAGCTTACCGCTCAGTCATAACCACACAAACATGAATACAACATAATAGTAAACCAACCCCCACCGCCGGCGCCGCCGTGGCCGTTTCCCCTTCGCATTACCACTCCGTCACTCGACATATCACTATGTCACACATCTTATGACTCCGTCAAATAACTTATTAGTTACACTTCGCCGTACATACGAGAACACACGCCACACATTTTACAAAATTAAAGGGCGCACTATTTAAAATACTCTCTAGCGCTCAGTATTCTACCTTGCTGGCAATGCATTAATTCGATAAAGAGTTCAAACACATCAAAATTATCAACTTTCTATCACAAAATACACTACGCCATTCCTATAAAAATTACCTATCGGTACGATAAAAAGTATTACGTAAAATATGAAACTATCTCAACCACTCTGTCACTAAATCACGGTTTTATACTCCTCGCTACGAATATGATGCCACTTTACTTTATGGCAAAGAATATAAAATGTAACAGATAATTAGTTCCACTGCATACATGTTTTTAAACGTTTACTAATAAAATGTAATTTTTATAAATATAATTGTATCTATTCTGAATACATTTTCAAGTTAACTTTTATCTTTTTCATTTGTATATTAGTAGAAAACACAAGTCTAGCCCGTTCTAATAATACACTAATACTAAAGAAACTATATTTATGTAGTTAGGGTTCAGTGGAATATAATTTTATTTATAACAACTATTACAAGTCAATCAATTGTCAGGTAACTCACAGAAACTGTTTGTATTGAATGAGAACTGGCTAAACTATTTCTCAAAAAGTTTGTAACTTATAAATCAAGTAGAAGTCTTTATTATCTAATGGTGTTAAAAAAATACTTCCACTTGCATTACAAGTTAGGAATCGTTTCACTCACTCACTCACTCACTCTGCGTGCTTTTGTTTGCCATTGTTTAGTTTTGACAAATTCATGATTGAAACGATCTTTAAATCTTTATTTCAAGTAGGTATGTATTAACAAGTTCAGGTTAATCTATATTAGGAACAGAGAAACAACAAGAAATAGTTTATCATTTATCAACAATAACTTGGTCGCAGCTGAAATGGATAAAGTAGTGACTTTTTTTAATTTTAATAGAATTGTGGTATAGTATTGTTATAAATTTATTTTTAGTTGTTAGTATTGTATTAATTGTTGTTTATATACCGTGTTTTTATTGATTTCCGTTAAATGAAAGGGAAACTTATTTAGGTCAAAAATAATCAATTTCTCTAAGAAACTAGTGTCCTAACTCTTACTGTTATTGAGTTATTAAAAAAATAAGTTTAATGACTGAACAAGTGTATTGCAACCTTTATTACATCCTATAGTTACTTATTTTGACATATGCCGTCAGCAGCCGTCAGTCGCCTGAGATCTTATTCTTAAGGTTCTCTCACACTTGCCATTACAATTATTATGTATGAAAACAAAAAAAAAATTTTTTTTCGAAATTAACAAAAGCCGATATATATACCAGGCAACTTCTATTAATGTCCCAAGTAACCTGTCCAATTTAACGGAAATCAATAAAAACACGGTGTATTTTCCGTCCCTCTATTTACTTCGTTAATTTCTATTGTTTTTGTGTGTTCTTGCATCAATCAAATAAACTTTCTATCTATCTATCTTATCCATTTACGAATATCTATGAAACCCTTTTCAGGAGCATTCTATGAAAACGTGTCGTAAGCGACACTGTCTTTTCAATACTTTTGAAAATTTTTATAACGAAGCTAAGTGACGGTATAGTAATAACATATCTAAGCTTTTAGATTGGCAGTGCTTCCTAGGAGCTAGCATATTTTATTAGGGTAGCTGCCATAGTGAGTCGTAAGCGACAAAATGTAGATATTTTTATGAAAAGCTCCTTCACTAAAGGCCCCATCATACAAACTAAAACTATTACTCCCAACAGCTTGACACATCACCGGTCAAAGAAAAGTCCCCAACACCAGAAATGGAGACAGAAGAGCAACCAGTAGAAGAAAAGGAAACTAAAGAGAAAGAGAAGGAGAAGCCCAAGGGCAGACAGAATAAGAAGCAGAAGAGAGGAGAGCAAGAAGATGAGGTGTCTTCTACTTCTAGCGCGCAGCCTGAAGTGCCAGAAGAAAGTAAACCTGCGGTATGTTGCTGTAGCAAGTTTTTTCTGTTAGAAATTAAAATAGTGTGACGGCATGCCCCCTTATTCATAAACGCTTCCTATCTAGGGCATGCGATTCCGGGATTATAATATATGCAATCACATGATTTTATAATGTAAATCCCGGTATTGTATACAAATGAATCCCGGAATGCCCTACTCCTAAAATATAGTTGCAGATTTCTAAGAATGAACATTTGACAGGTTTAGAAATGAGCCATATGCAGAGCGTCCCAAAGTTATGGGGCATGAAGGGGAAGTACCTTAAATATCGTAGATAGGATATTTTGCTGAAAGAAGACTTTATTTTATTTTGAAAATTAAATAATACTGCATTCAAAAAAAATCAAAATAAGTGTATATAATATTACCACTATGATAGTCATGCCATATCAATACGGGTTAAATCTATAACTGTCAAAAGTTCACTCTTAGAAATCGGCAACTATTAAGCTGATAAGATAAGTACTGCTTGTCCCTTTAGGTTTTATTAATATGTCGGCGTGCTAAGTTAGGAGACGTTATGAATAAGGAGGATAGCCTCTACTCCCAGGGCCTATAAAAGGGAAATTTGGCTTTTCCTACTAATCTAAGACTGGCCATTAATTTATTGTTGAGGGCAGCAGCATCATAGTGGACATATTAGACTGATCGTGGCGATTATGGGCATTATTTCGTCGTAATGCGTCCATAAGCAATGATAATAAGGGAGGCCTAAGTCCAGCTGTGGACAGAGATAGGCTGATGATGTGTGACGATCAGTGATCGGTTTTTTGGGTTCCCCTAGCGGGATTTCGTGTATAAAAAATTACGATTCAAAGTCATGAAATTTTACAACTAGAACACTCGTAACTTTTATTTGTTTAACCTTATCAACGCCTCATCTAAAACAAAAGCTGTCACCCAGATACTTCACGGAAGTAAAACTGAATTTGAACTATACGTACGTGTCGACCTATATTGCTCTGTGAACCATGACATATTAATCGGTCTTTGGCGTTGGACCAGCAGTCCCAATATATCAGTCATTGGTATCCAAAAGGTTAATTTTCCACTGTATATCTTGAAGGATAGATACATTTCAAATATCAATCAAACATTTTATCAATCATTTTTTTTTTCATCGCATTTAGGTTAAAAAGCGGCGAAAATCGTCCTCTTCCTCGTCAGTACGTGGACGCAAACCAAAAAAACAGTAGCGGTTCGAATATAACAAGATATTATTTATAGGCACGACCTTTTCAATTTATTTGTGTGATGACCATAGACAAACAAACTTATAGTAGCCTCATAGGCCTCTTGCCAATCAAACAAGCGGCCATGATAATTAATCTATTTATAAATATTTATATAATATTAATAAATATTTGTCGATTTCTTAAGAACGAATATTTGACAGTTCAGAAATGAGACTTAAACACCGTGTTTTTATTGATTTCCGTTAAATTAAAGAGAAGCTTATTTAGGTCAAAAATAATCAATTTCTCTAAGAAACTAGTGTCTTAACTCTTACTGTTTTTGAGTTATTAAAAAAATAAGTTTAATGACTGAACAAGTGTATTGCAACCTTTATTACATCCTAATGAAACTTATTTTGACATGTGCCGTCAGTCACCTGAGATCTTATTCTTAAGGTTCTCTCACACTTACCATTTCATTTATTATGTACGAAAACGGAAAAAAAAAAATTTTCCAATTCGACTAAAAGCATAATAATAATCTTAATAAGGGTAAATCTTTAACTGTCAAAAGTTCGTTCTTAGATCTCAGGTGCCATAGTAATACCAAGAGCACTTTTAATTTGGCAGCTAGGTCTTCGCTTGTCTATGGTTTAGACTATTTAACACTAATAGTACAAATATGGTATTGAATTTTAGTTTTTTAAGTAACACGTATAATGGTATGATGAAGGTCGCATTTATCACTGTATTTTAACAAGTATAACATAAATCACCCATATTATAGACCAGACATATTTTATACTGTAATTACTATGGTAGCGGGTAGAGTAGGTATAAATCTTTATGAGGGGATATTATGTAGGAAAAGGTGTGTAGGTCCAGGTCGTTGGGAGTAGATATGTATTGTCTTAGTTAAATGGGTAAACGAACTTGAGTATTTTTTACGTATTTAACTGGGTAGCTCGCGGTATTTAGTTAGTAGTGAAGTCCTGTGTTGTCCAATTTTGTTAATACTTTAGATAAATATATTAAATAAATAAATATCATGATAATTTACTTTCATTTGTTTTCAGAAGGTAAATGGTGATGAGAAGAAGGAAACTCCAATGGATGTAGATGAATCTGGTAAGATTTCTTTATATATTAATATTTTACTTACATCTTACTGTGTGTTTTAGTTTAGCATAGGAAAAATAATCTTCAAAACGAAATAAATTACGACACCAATTTATAATACTCCAGATACTGTGTACTTTGTAATATAGCTTCCATAACGATAGAGGCGTATTCAGATGTTTTTGAGCGCTCCGGACGCTAAAAAAACAAGTCCCGCCAAGTTTCTTACCGGTTTTCTCGGGTCAGCGGTGTAGGGTTAGAACCGGAAGTAGTTTTAATACTTAGACGATTCAAAAGAGTTTGTTGCTATTCCAATTTGAATAAAGAGTTATTTGACTTTGCTACGATATATCTGATGGAGACTGTACTTTCTGTTGTACGTTGCTATTCCAAATTGAAGAAAGAATTATTTGACTTTGCTACGATATATCTGAGGAGACTACTTTCTGTTGTACAACCCTTATATACGAGCGTTTTGTCATAACCTCCCATTTAGTCGCCCTTGGCAAGTGAAAAAGTGGAACGTTTTTTCTAAAGAGCTGACATATTATCTTTTTTTTTACAGACAACTCACAAGACAAAAAGGACACACAACCAGAAACAGAACCGGAAGAGCCACCGAAACAGGAAGCGGAACCCACAGAGAAAGCCCCAGAACCAACAGAACCAGCACCAGAACCGGAAAGCGAAAAACCTGAACCGGAAACTAAACCGGAACTCTCCGACACCTCAAGCCAAGACTCCCAAGCGACCGAAGAGACGGATAAACAGACCGATGTAGAAATGAAAGAGGAAAAACTTAATGGGACTCCGGAGGAAGAGAAGAAAGAAGTTGAAGCTAAGAAAGTGGAGGATGCGATACCAAACGACACAGTTGTGGCCACCACAGCGTGATGTTAGAGTATGAATGTTTGTGTTTGTGACGAGAATATTGCGTTGACTGACCTATCACAATGATTACACGGTTTACGATTTGAGAATATTGTTCTACGCTACGGCAATTTCACGCAAGTGTGTAATTAAGTGACCAATTTCTAGCGTTTATTTATTAAAAGTGCTAACTTCACTCTTATTATATCTAGATATCAAAATTATACTTATTTATCAGAGTTGGGCAAAAAGTAATATGATTACTCCTTCCGATTACTTTTGTATGCGTACTTTGTAATATATATTACAAAGTACACATACAAATGTAATATACAGAAGTAATCATATTACTTTTTGCCCAACTCTGTTATTTATATATAATTTAGCACTTAAAATTGGATCACAAGTAAATAAACAGACGATGAAATGGTCTAGTTATTCCCTATATTAAAGAAAGTACTAAAGTGAGTGTTCAACCAGATGGAAAAGGTGGGTATTATATTGTACTCTGGCCATTTTTCACAACTCGACATCAAATATGCCTATTTTTGTGGTCCCAACGCTGGCCCGATACTTGTTGGGAACTTATACACCCTCAAATGTCTTCGCAGTTGTATTTCCTGATGTTTTCCTTCACCGTAAAGCAGTTGTGAATATCAAATGATGAGGGAGGTGTAACAACTAACAAGTCACGTGATAATGACGTGTGTTAATTACGTGAACTACATTTTACGACGAGGTAGCGAAACTTTAGTGCGCGTTATGTCAATACGACGTTTATTTGCATATAGGCTTCTTTTAAATAAATATAGTTTCAATAGCCAGTTGACTCGTTATCGACTTGAAAATATAATATACATAATAAACCTAGCCGCCCAGAGGCCCATTAAAAGATCTTAACCCTTAGAGCCCCAGCGTCATCATATGAAGTAAATAATTACTGCAAATATGCCTGGGATTCGATGGGTCAAACAAGAAATGTTATTGTTTGGGCGGCGGAAGGTAAACATTTTATTATGTAATTATAATTATTATGACTTACTGTTCAATCTTCCTACAACTGAAAAAAACTATATCTATTATTATAATTCTATTGCAATATTATTTTTATTTGAAACTACGTCACATAGTCTCACGCGCACCTAAATATACGCTAATATTTTTTAAACACATTATAGGGAATTGTACATTATCATAATATCAGATTGAAATGTATTCATGTTTGTACTAAGTAATGAATATGATAAAATGAATATATGTTGTGGATGTACTTAATGAATAAAACAAATATAAATTTTCCGACATCGGCACATCTCTACTCGTCAACCGTTTTAGATACAGTCACGTCTAATAATATGTATACATTTCGGAACCTATATCAAAGGCATAAGGATCAAAATCGTATACATATTATTAGAGCTGACCGTACCAGTGTAACTGTAGAATCTTAAAAATAAGAACATCATTTTCAACTTTGTGAACCGACATCGGCAGTAAGCTTTTATCAGTCAGTCCATTCAATAAAATGAGAATTGCATTTGCTCTTGTCACAAACGCTTTTTGAAATTCGGTTAATGTAAGGCTGCCCGCACACTGACAGTTCTAGTAACGAAATATTGTAAAAGTTACGGTTTATTTTTATAAAACTTTCGGAATAATTATAATGTCAATATAATACTGTCTAAGGAGTTTTGATGTGTGCGGGCA
Source organism: Thaumatotibia leucotreta (assembly GCA_025490895.1). Taxonomy (NCBI): domain Eukaryota; kingdom Metazoa; phylum Arthropoda; class Insecta; order Lepidoptera; family Tortricidae; genus Thaumatotibia; species Thaumatotibia leucotreta. The sequence continues at coordinate 45,484 of JALPQI010004053.1, read as the reverse complement.
GCCTAAATATTCTAAGTGTTTCATATCAAGCATTAATAAATTAATAATATACATTCAATAGTTCAATTCTCTCTCAATAGCAAATTAGTTAATACTGTACTTCAACTGTATAGAATATAAAACCGGTTTTTTCTACTCAAATCTGGTTTTATCTATACCATTTTTCCTATAGATGAAACTGCTTTGTTTTATTAAATCCGGTTGTTTTTAGATAAAACCGGTTTTATTCCGCGCATTAGCCGTTGATGTTCATTGTAACATGTAATCAAATAGTTGTATATTTCATAAATTTATGACGAGATTTAAATATAAGAGTTCCGGTTTGGGACACCGTTCTTTGACCTGTATTTAAGCTAAAATAGTTTGTGTATTTCCGTTTTTGACATAATAATGTGATTTCGGTGTAAGTTAGTGATGTTATTTTCCTGCTTTGTTCTTGGTTCGTGGCTACCTAAAGCGGGTCTGATTTATAACCAAAATCGCCGTCAATAGTAATTACGAATTATATCAACAAACTATTCAAATAATAATGTGGTAAGACTTCATATATGGATTTAGCAGTATTTGATGGAAATTAAAAACATTTTGAATAAAGTTTTGTTTACATTGTTCTTAATTTCTATTGACAGTGTTTTATAAGGCCTAAGGGGCAGTTCTGGTGGCAAATAAATCGGACCTTAATAATCAATGTTTTGTCAGATTTTAAATGGTTACTTTAGTAATCAAGTATCAATTATTCGAGAGGTTAGTAGAACTTCGAGGTTGCTAGATTGCTATTATTAATAAGTTTGTCAAGTGTATGATTGTAGGTACAAATACTGGACTATCAGGGATCAGAACGTCACAGTAACATTTAGTAAACTTTTTGTTGAATTGTTTATTTTATTTTATAGATTTTTTCGTGCATGATTCTAAAGTACAAGAGTACAACTTCACGACGCTAATGTTTACTTGTTACGATAAAATGAACTATAGTTATAATGATTGTGTTTTAATAATAAAAACGTAGTGGAAAGATTTTACTTTTATTCTTGTCTATAAGGGATATCTTCATACTATAATACAAACTATGGGCTGCCAACACTTCGCGCGATTTTTTTTTGAATATGCCGCTTTTTTTGCTAGACTAGGAATGCAATCGCAGTAGGAAAGAAATAACAGGCACATTTTGTGATATGGTTTATTAATAAAGGTTTCATGAACCAGAATTTATTTGGAATACAAATACTACGGACTTTGAGCGTTTACAAAATGTCAATCGTATCGTTACATGAATGCACTCATTCAATAATAATATTTCAACAATCATCCACTATCTTATAATTAGTAACAACAGTAAAGAAAATTTAAAAATCACTGTATGTGAAGTTTATCATGCATACAAATAGTACATTACTATAGAGGACAGGAAACGAAGGGTTACAGGCCAAGTAGCCGAAGGAACTGAGGCCAGATAGGAATACGCGGCCTGTAACCCTGTTTCTTGCCGAGATTTGTATAGTGCTTTTCTCAAACTTGCCATGAAATAAAACGAACTGATTTCGGCGAACTATACTATTCAATTTGTAAATAAACCAATTGTACAGTATCGTAAAACATAAAAAAAAACATTCGCGCCTAACTTTTTTTTTAATCTGTTTGAGGTTTCCTTTTACCCGGTGGTACAGACATTAGTTCTTAGGTAATTTTTTTTTCTGTGGCTGAATGTCACAATTTGACGTTTCAAAACAAAAGACAGTTTGTTTGCAGTCCTAGGTGTGAAATAAATACATGAAATCTCTTTACATATCATCTTAGCATATGACACCGGATACATAGTATTTCCGGGTTTCATTTAAAGTAAGTAACATCAACATTCCGTAGCAAGTTTGAGAAAAAGTATTTTACTGGATTCCAAGTAATATACATTTAAATCCATCACGTAAATTATTATTTTAAACAGAATTATAATACAGTAGCCAAACTACTTCTAGTAACATAAAACATAACCCATCCACTGTCGGTTGAAGAGTTAAAAACATGTCACGTTTTCGATATTCAACATGACTGAATTCATTTTCCTGTATTTTTCTATATCACGTATCAAAATTAGAGTAATTCTACAATACATTAAAAATGTGGCAAACAAGCTCTACAGAAATATCACATTTCAGATATCGTTGCTTATCATGAAAAACACTAGACCAAAATAGTAATTAGAATTCTAGTGCTTCATTGTTAGAATTCAAATTACGACAATATAGTGTCTTGAGATGCAGCGTTGTCCATGATAACTTGATAAGCGTCGATGTATCAATTACTGTGGTCAGATACCTATTTTATATCTCGAACGGTACTTATAAATTAATAATTATAGTCCTGAAACGAGCTCCTTCATCAAAAGATTTTTTGATTAATGAATGGCTTCTGTCCATTCGGTCAATTTTGCCAATGTCAAGGTTGTAACAAATTTAATCTCAGAGCACCTTTAAAGTGTCACATCACTGTAAAGGTGATGTGACACTTAGCTGACAGGTACCAGTGATGGACATTTCAATCTTAGTTCTAAGAACCTATGGTTAAAATTTCACTATTGCAAAAGAAATGCACAATTCTTGGCTTCTTTTAATTTTAACGTTTGTTCTAACCGGGCCAGATGAATGATGAAGAAGTGATAGTTTTCTTATTAATTCTATTGACATTTCACCACATTGATAAAAGAGAGGATTTTTCTCATATGTTATGTCATTGTTATGTGGGAACAACTAGGAAAAAAGAATCACCACAGTCTTTAACAAGATTTGATAAAATGCATGTAATCTAGGCCAACATTTTGGTAAACGTTCGATTCGTATTTTCAATTTTGTTATGTTGTACATACATACCTATCAATAAGAATATTCGAGATAATAAATCGTCCGACGATATACAATAACAAACAGGTAGTTGCCGCAAAGCGATCTTAAGAAAATATAATTTTAAAAAGCAATACATTGATATAATTTATTCAATGCAATATTTTCTCCCAAATGAGTGTTTCATGTTTAGTGATCAAAATGTGTTCAACATTTTTAAACGCCATCGTTGGTAATTTTAATATATCAGATTCTGAAAATACAGATACAATTGGAAAACAAACAAAAACTTATAGAACAATAACATTGTTCAACATTTTATTATGCATCACATACAACTTCATTCAATTCTGTTTCAAATTACGTATAATCAACTCTGTATCGTACGTAATAAGACTCAATACGACAGTAATACAACCTTCACGGTTAAATAGAGAATCAAAAAGAAAATACGGACGCGTTGTAAAATTATAATACATGTAAGTATCTTAGGATAAACGAATCATTCTCCATACATTCCTAAAACGCTTTTAATTAATAAATACAGGCTTAATCAGTCGTAAAACTTTTCAAATAAGCTAAGCATTTTCGGTTTTAAAACCGTTTCGGAAACTTACATTTTAAAGAAGTTTTTTACTATGTTCTAAGCTAACTAGAAACTTGTAAAAATATGTATTTTAACGAGCTAAAAATTATCTTTGACAGTCAATAAGTAACGGTACTATTTCTGAAGTGTCGCATTTGAAATAATGGTTTAATTTGGCTTTTTAAACGGCTTTTCAAGTTAACCACTATTAAAGTATAATGGTTAGTAAGTGGCACCTACATCATATACTTTACAATGAAAAATTAAAAAAGCTAAATACCATCTTCGGTTCACTCATCCGCTATCTCGTCTTCAGCATCTGAAATAAATAAATAAATATATACATTACATTTTGCACAAAGAATAAGCATAGCTATTCAGCGTGGAAATACGGACAGCCTTCTGGGCACCCTGCTCATTGTCAATGATTTAGGGCAAATCTACGAACAAATAAAACATGGAAGCCGTACGTCATACTAAATTGCCTTTCAAAAATGGTCCTGAATTTTAGTTGACAAGTGTCACCCCCTGTTCAATGCATCACAGCATTGAAATTAGAATGTCAACCTATAAAAACTTAAACCGCCATTTATAAATAGTTGTGATTGGTCCATGAAAGTTTTGATTGGCGATATTCAATAAACATTTGTCAAAGATGTTGCGCCGAAATATGCGCGGTGTCACGAAAAGCGCTATGTCCTGCCCAATCTTGGCACAATTGAAAAATTGGTTTTGGGGGCATTTTTGAGCTGGCGTTAGGCGTCCATGTTTCCTTTCTGGATGAAATGATAAAATAGTACATTTCGTAACTAGTGCAGGAAAACTTTTTTTCGGCGAGGGTGAAAGTTGGAGCCCGAGTGAAACGAGGGCGACAACCACCCGAGTTAAAAAAAGTTTTTGCACGTGTAAGGGACGATTTTTTCAAAATAAGTGCGTCAAAAAGAGAAATTACCACGCGCGAAGCGTGCGGAAAGTTCGTTTTTTCGCACTAGTTAGGAAAAAATATTTTTGTTAATATTTAATGCTAAATTGTCGTTACAAAGCTGACATCGAAGTTAACTTTTGAGAGTTAAGCTAATTGGATGTCCCTAGAAGAGAAAATGCCCAACAAGGGAAGTTTGACAAATGTTAAGCAAATTCTGCCGGTGTGTGTATTTGTGTTTATAGTGAAAATGGCCGTAAGTTAATAAATAATAATAATAATAAATAAATAAATATCTTGGGACATCTTACACAAATCAACCTAGTCCCACGGTAAGCTCAATTAAGGCTTGTGATGTGGGTACCAGGCGACGATATATATAATAGATAGATACATATAGATACTTAAATACATAGACAACCATGACCAAGGAACAAATATTTGTGATAAATATATACACAAATAATGCCCTCGCCGGGATTCGAACCCGGAACCTCCAGCTTCGTAGGCAGGGTCACTACCAACTAGTAGAATAGTTACCGTCCGCGTGCGTCCCGTTGGCGTGTTCCAGACGGAGACTGCGAAGACGTGCCGCCGCATCTTCCGGCGTCGCGTTGCTTTCCTCCGCGTCTTCGAATTCTTCGTCTCCTGTGTGACACAAGGTTTTTCACGACACCGTTCGTAAATAATATCATATATAATATTATAATATCTTGGGACATCTTACACAAATCGACCTAGTCCTACGGTAAGCTCAATTAAGGCTTGTGATGTGGGTACTAATCGATGATATTTGGCTACCAGGCGACGATATATATAATAGATAGATACATATAGATACTTAAATACATAGACAGCCATGACCAAGGAACAAATATTTGTGATAAATAAATACACAAATAATGCCCTCGCCGGCATTCGAACCCGGAACCTCCAGCTTCGTAGGCAGGGTCGCTACCAACTAGGCTACGGAGGCTGACAAAAGCCTGCCTGGAGGCCTGTGTGACACAAGGTTTTATTGAACAATCAGAGGACATCGTATACCGGTATCAAGTATAAATAATAGTACATAATAGAATGAAATACACAATATTTTAGTAATAATGAGTGAATCAACTCTTTTCTGTCTGTTATTGCCATGGTTACGGTCGCCTGAGTCACGCTGGTTTTATGCAAAATTATGCTATTTAATTTATGCAAACATGCATATAGTCCATGTTTGTAGACGGCCTATCAAGGAAAGGGTTTATTAACACCAGAAAAAATGCATGTTTGTATAGTTTAAGTGTCATAATTATGCATAAGGCCAGCGTGACTCCGGCGACCGTAACCATGGTAATAACAGACAGAAAAAAGTTGATTCACCCTAATACATTGTGCACCTAGGGAGGTAAGTACGGCATTACTAACGAGTGTTAGAAGCCCGACACCATAGGCGGAGGGCTTTTAATGACTCGAGATTGTATTCCGCTTATCAACCGTGATGCATACTATACAAAATGAAAATTTTCGTCACACTTACGGACAAAAAGATAAGTTTTAGGACAAAATATTATTAAATGACGCACTAAACTCTCTAGGGAATTTCACTTTTATACATATAACTCCCGCGATGCATGCAAGCAATGGCGCGCTTAGACAGCAAGTGTGATAAAAATAAATATCTATAATCTATTTTACAAATAGGTCATGATATTAGCTCGAATTACACAAACGATACAAATTAGCAAATGTCCTTTGACCGCGTCTCTTTCCAGAATGTCCGAGCCGCGTTCTCGCTAGAAGTGACAGAACTTGACAGGAGTCATTAGTCATGCGCTTACGACGCTAATACACCAGTTTAAAGGCGTTAGGATACTGAATCCGATAATATACTAAATTGAAGAATTACACATTGCACACACACATTACGCGTAGAACCAATGGCCGTTGGGGCGGAAAGGTTCTCGAGTGGCGGCCCCGTATCGGAAGGCGCAGCGTGGGTAGGCACCCCACAAGGTGGACTGATAAAGGTCCTGGTAAAGGTCTCAAGAGTCCGCTGGATGCGGGTGGCGCAGGACCGGTCATTGTGGCAACCTCTGGAGGAGGCCTATGTTTAGCCGAAAGACGTCCGTCTTGCGGCTGCTATGATGATGATGTTATTTATTTAACATATTAACTTTTGTATTGTATTCTGTCGGTCGGTACTATTATAAATGGTAACTGTGACTACTAAAATCGTTATGCAAAAAATCCTTCATACCTTCATCAAATTCCTCTCCATCCATATAAGGATCATCATCCAGGTCATCCGCAGGGTCGGGGTGGAGGGTCTGTCCTTGAATCATCGCCTGGTACATTGGTTGAAGGTCTGTCTCGTTCTGAGGGACGAACCTGTGGACAAGATTGTTAATTGCTCATAGAAAATTTTAATTAATCGCCTTTTTTCACAAAAGTTATGAAATTACATTTTATTTTCACTAAAGCCCCGTAACTATGTACAATTTTTTTGCAATTGTTGCAAAAAACACTGGTTTTGCAGTAACTGATGACATGATGAACGAATTATAGGTAAATTCAATTGAAATTTTGTAACAATGTAACTATTTATTATTATCAGAGTCAGAGTGCCAATAGTACAAAGGACAAGAATATGAAATAAAATGAGAAAAGGATGCTTGTAAAAAAAAGTTTTCCTTCAGAGTTAAGAAAAATGCAAACATGTGTTTTTTCGACATCAATGGATTAAATTGAAGTTGGTTGGTTGACGCCTTGGATTCAAGTAGTTTTTATATTGCCGATCGATTACAAAATATCTTTCTTAAATTAGCTAATGGTGCATTCCACGAAAAAATCTACTTTGTCAGTAACGTGACGCTACGAGAGTTACCTTGGAAATATATGGAAAGTGCGAGAGTTTTCTATGAATACAAACACTCAGATATAAAATGAAGACATACCAAAAATGGTTTGTTAGCTGTTCATCCAATACGCAGTTTGTCCAAGTGATATTTGAATTCGCATTTCGTCCAACACGTATTTGGTCCAACATTCACTTCGCCCAACAGCAGTTCGTCCAACTCGTGTAATGTCAACACGTATTTCGTCCATTACGTACTCCGTCCAACATGCGTTCCGTCCCTTACGTACTAAGTCAACACGTGTTTGGTCCAACACGTGTTTGGTACAACACGCAGTTAGTGCAACACGTATTACGACCAATTTGTACCTATAGACATGACCATGTCACATTTATAAACTTAACACTGTCCTTATTATACGCGTGTTACTTAGTATTAGACATGTCAGTAATCAATAGCGTCAGTCCTATCAATAGTTCTTGTTATAGGAGTCGCGTCGAGTCGAGTGTCTTAAAAATTGCGGAAATAAAAGTTGCTCATCCGCTCCATCCCTAATTCCCTACACTAAGCTCTGAAATGGAATTCGAGATCAAAAATGTAAACAATCTATGACAATGACATGACATAATAAAGTCAATGTTATGGTGACATTCCAGGGGTATAAAACGTTTTATTTTTTAACACCTTTAAGATGGGTTGTTTATTTTATTTTATTTATTTGCACACTTACAAACTATTCTTACAGGTGCTAAACCTATGACAATGCTTGATATTTAGATGTAGATACGCGAAAGTCATAGTATGTACGATACATAAGTATCACAATCATTAACATATTTTTGGACATGACTATAAAAAAACGTACGGCTGAGAGTCCACGGTTCCTGATTACAAAAATAATACCTAGAAAATTTGCTAGAATAATGTAAATAATCAACATAATCAATTTTTGAAAACCAATGTCGTGTTACTTTAGTCTTTAGGATAGTCGGGGAACGAATTCCCGTCTACATTTATAGTTACAATTGAATCCATTTCTATTAAAAAATAAAATGATTGATTTGTAGATAAAAATACTAAAAGCTGTATTCATGTATACTTTGTATTGCTAAATTTTAGTAGTTTTTATGAATTCATAAAAGACTCATTTGGAGCACTATCTTGTTTTGATTTTTTTCAGTAAGTACATTGTTATAAGGAACCAAATGTTTAAAACTTCTTATCATTGCCAGTAGTATAAATTAAACACCCTACATTTTATTAAAACTAGAGAAATATATCATTAAAAAAATAATGTATGATACTAAAAATTAGTAAAATATTTAAAAACTATACGTACCGTCAGTGACTGTAAATGCGCATTTTTTAAAAGTATTTCAATGATTTTAGATTACCCATCTCTCGCCACTCTTTTTTTGTGTTGGTATCCCATTTGTTTACATTTTTGATCTCCAATTCGATTTCAGATCTTACACGATATTCTACCGTTTTTCTTTTGAATTCATTCTCTTTTCATAATAATGTCACAATCTGGCCTACTTCTAAAATTGACTTATCGCGAATGACATTATGTCATACTAAAACAATTTTCGGACACTTGATCTTGAATAAACGGAGAATTGAAAATGGACGAAAAATTTGATCTCACTTTTATTAAAAGTATGAGATGTTTTAATCTTTTAATGTTTATTTGGGCACAAACGGTACATGTTTCTTATAATTACAAGTATCAGTACATATTTCATAAACCAATACAGTTGCCACTAATTAATAAATCAAATAAATTGTAAAATACAGCGAAATAACTAACAGTAACAGTCGGCAAGTTACAAAATTTAGTTACAATTAAATAGAATTATAAGAATTTCGGAGGTTGCGTCTATACAATTGGTTAAAAAGGTTAGGTGAGAAGCGATAATATTTCACGCTTTAAATAATAAAGATAATCAAACCAAACCAAAAATCGTTTAAATAGTTCATTTATATCCATCGCCTCATTTTTTTTTTCAAATTTTCTACTTCGTAGTTTAAAAGATAGAGGGGGGACACGTTTTTTACCACTTTATGAGCTGATATCTCGAGAACGGTTCATACAAAGAAAAATGTGTTTTAACAACCTCAATATCATTTTAAAAGACCTTTCCAATGATACTACACACGTGTATGAAAGTCGAAAAAATTTTTTTTATCCCTCAGCTACATGTATGGAGGGCCCCACCCTCCCACTCTTTTTTTTACAATTTAGTATCATAATTATGTAGCGGTTCACACAACTCATCATCATCATCATCATCATCAGCCTATGTTAGTCCGCTGCTGGACGTAGGCCTCTCCTATTAACTATGCGTATAGACGCATTAGGAGATAAATACCCATAATCGCCACGCTGGGCAAGCGGATTGGCGATCGCAGTAATGTGTCCACTAGGATGACGCTGCTGCCCATCATCAATCTTGTAGAAAGGTCAGTGACACTTCAATCCCTTAGTCGACTCTTACGACACCCGCAGGAGGAGTTGGGGTGGTGACAAATGTATTCTTACTGCCGTCACCACACGGCGCACAACTCATATCCTTAGCAAATTTCATTACTATTGTACTGATAGTTTGATCGTTTGATTACATGACGAATCTATAAGGGTTCCGTTTACAAATTGGCTACGGAACCCTAAAAAACAGTTTTCTCTTTTTAAAAGCACATAATGAAGTTTTAATATTTAAGTAATGTTAGTAACTACGAAATCAAATATTTTGGTCATGATTAAAATGTACAGACTAAAATGTACAGAGAATTTAGGAAGTAGATTTCTTTGAAACGTCAAAAGTTTTGAAAATCCCATTTGCTGCTCATATTTTTCGTTAACGGCAACACTTTTGTTTACCTTTTTTCCGTGGGAATAAAAATCAGACTTTTATATTAGTTACCTTTTAGGGTACCACAAAATGACATCAAATATATCATCGCTTATCAACAAGCAAAAATGGGCATTATTCGAATAATAATTTATCTAAATGATCATTCGAATGACGAATAATCCACAATTTTTTTAAGTTTTCCAACAAGTAGTGCTGTCTCTATCAAATGCATCAAAAAGATAAGTATAAAATTGTCTTTAAAAATATAACGTATCATATCATTTATAATAATAATATTTTAGGAACAGAATAAAAAAAACCTATCCGCGTCGGTAAATCATGCTTTTTGAATTGTATCAGTTGTTCTTGGACCGTATGTATTTAGTTACTCAAACGCATATAAGATGTACGATCATCACAAAATCGGCCCCTTTACATAGGTATAGATAAATTCCTTAGTGGACGAACTACGTAGGGACGGATCGCGAAATGGACAAACGCCGAAATGACGAGTCGCATAATGGACGAAATACGGAATGACAAATAACGAAATGGACGAACTGGGTATTGTCGAATCGCTAAATAGACGCATCATATTATGGACGAACTGAGTAGTAGGCGAACGACTAAATGCGATTTGGACGAACTGCGTATTGGATGAACAGCTAACAAACCCCAAAAATTATATTCGTATCTTTATTATATGTACGCGAAGAAAGGCGTCACGTACGCGACAGTCTAGTGGAATGCTCCTAATTAGTAATTGGGTGAATCAACTTCTTTCTGTCTGTTATTGCAATGGTTACAGTCGCCTGAGTCACGCTGGTTTTATGCAAAATTATGCTACTTAAATTATACAAGCATGCATGTAGTGCATATCTATAGGTGGCCCATCAAGAAAAGGGCTTTTTGACACACGAAAAATGTATGTTTGCTTAGTTTAAGTAGCATAAATTTGCATAAAACGAGCGTGACTCAGGCGACCGTAACCACAGCAATAACAAACAGAAAAAAAAAATGATTTACCCAATTACAGACGGGAATAATTAAGAAAATAATAAATAATGTTATTGTTTATTTAACATAACATTGAACATGGTGCAAATTTAATTGCGCATATTTTATTGTATGCATATGTACAAGTACTTAATCTAAATGATATGTAAGTTAACCTTTTTGCCGCCATGTCAAATACAAAAGCTGTCACTCAGACGCCACGTCAAAAAAGTCAAATCTAAATTTGATCTTTATCTTTACGCACATGTGTGTAGGTTAATTTTGCTCTGTGGACCAGGACTTATATATCGGTCCTTGGCGGTGAACCTGCGGTGCCAATATATCGGTAGTTGGCGTCCAAAAGTTTAAATACTCACAGCAGATTGGTAGATGGTGGGTCATCGGCATCAAATTCATCATCATCTTCCTCATTGGCGTCACCTGCTGCTTGATTCAGCTCTGGTAGTCTGAAATATTGTAACTGAAATATTACCAATTCATAGATACCATATTAGCCAGTGTCATTTGATCTGGGACCGAAACCGGTATTTTAGAAAAACCTTGAAGAAGCTTGATATTTTAAAATGTGTTTGTTACTCTATGTGTTCTACTTAATATTGTATGTAATTTACAACATCGTATTTTTAAATTACTCCATGAACTTAGCATTTATATACCAAAGAATTATAAATAATTAAAAAAGAACTAATATTTCCTTCGGTTACCGCGAGGATTACACATGAAAAAGAACTGTTCTTTTAATGGAGAAAAATACCGGTATCTGGTCCCTGCATTTGACATCAGTTTGATAAGTGATTTATTTAGCTATTTTACAATTCCCTTAATCGCCCGGCAAGCGGATTGGCAATTGCAGTAATGTGTCCACTACAATGAAGCTGCTGCCCATCATCAATCTTCTTGCAAAAATTGGTCCGTGACACTTCAATCCCATAGTCGACTCTTACAACACCTGTAGGAAGAGTTGGAGTGGTGACAAATGGATTCTTACGGCCATCACGTCATGGCTAAGTAATATACTACAATTCCTGAACTACATTTTACCTAAGTTCATGTCCAAGCACCACAAATAGTGCGGGTACAGGTTCTCGTTGGATGGCGTGCAGAGAGATGTTAGGGTACAGGAGAGAGATGGTGGCCGAGGCCCCACCGTTTGCGCCAACTCCGCCACCCCAGACCACATTGCTAAAAAAAATAAGTCAAATACAGACACACTCATAATGGTCAGTAACAAAATGATACATTAAGTATTGACACTGCAGTATTTTTTGCCGCCTTTTAACCCTTAAATTGGCACATAAACATAAAATTGAGCATTGTAGCCTCCTCGCTATTATGTAGACCACAAAATTCTATCACAATAAAATAAAATACTCTAACAGTGGGTTGAAAACTATGTTTGTGTTATACATACATTGCCAATTTAAAGGTTAAAACTAAAAATATACTTGAAAATATGAATATGAAAGTTTATTAAAATTAGAATGTCCTTTCTGACACAAAGAATAATGACATTGTTATTTTGGGACTAACTTACAATTTATATTGTTTTATACATTGTTGATACAATCTAAATAATAAGTAATTTGATCCAATGAGATCAATTTTAAACGGTGATAAAGATATTATTTTTATATCGTAGTAATGGTTTGATATAATCATTTCACTGTAATTTTTTTGCTGTATATTGGCTTTATTTTTAATTCAATTGCCTATTTGTAGAAAAACACAGTAAAACAAACTATCAATGAACTTTAATTGTTTTTCTATACAGTTAAGGTTAAAATAAACAAAAGGGTATGTGAAAGAAAACAACGTGGTACTTCTAACGCACAAAAAATACGAGTAAAATATGGAACTTTACTTACTTCTCTGTGATATATAAAGTGGCGGTGCCTAGTTCCTGTCCATCAACTAGGAGCTTGGTGCCCGGAGTTTGCGAAAGAATACCCTCAACAGGAGCCGAAAATGTAGAGGAAACAACAACCATTGTCACAAATACGACTATACTAAGAGCTTATATTAATATAGTATACTGAACTACTTATACGATAAATAGGTTCACAACGTCTTTTAAAGTAGAAAAGTAAGTAAAACTTTCACGAATCCGTGGGAACACGTTTTTTTCTCAACGATTCGCGTTTCGTTTTGCATCAATAGTTTTTGTTAATAATAGTTAGATGGTTTTCAATTACGACATTTACGACAAAAAAAAACGTCTTCGCTTCTGAAGCGTTTGGTTCAACACGTGTAAATAATAATGTCATAAATTTCACAATGATGTAGTACTAGTGTCTCATGATTCAAGGGTTTTAAATTTTTTTTTAAATTATAATATATGAGACTAAATGTATTTTATTTCGAAGCTTATTTATCAAATGCATACAAATTGTTAACTTTTCATTGCGAAGCATAAATTAAACGTAAAACTAACCCACCAATCAAGAGTATTGATTGCAACCTTCCAACCAATGATATTAGTGATTGATCTTTGTACAAACTGAATAAAGGATTAATTTGAACAAGGAAAACCTATTCATTGGATGTCATTTGGATGTCATTTCATTATTGTCAAAGTCAAACAAAGTATTGTTCAATTGCTATTCCTTTAGCTATTTTGCTAAACTTGTGAAAAAAACTTGCAGTTATTTTGTGTTTTGTTAATCCAATAATAATATTCGTGAAACTAAATGTCTATTGAAGAAGCTGAAATGAAAGACTCAATTCACCATTTCATTAATGTCGAGGACAAAACGTTTGACTCGTTTGGTAGCTCGGAAGCCTCTGAAAATGAAGATGTGAGTTCCTTCTAGCAGTTCTTACCAAGTAGGTAGCTGGCGAATGTGTATTCGACTACTATTGTCTTGTCTTTAAAGGTATTGGAGCAAGCCGGCATACTGGAAACTACCAAAGACATCTCTGAACTTAAATACTACCGCTTAGATCAAGTAGTATTTGCCGAACCCATTACTAACGAAGAAACTATCAAAGAAACATCAGGTATGCGGGCTAAGTAGTTTTTATAACTTAGTCATGTTAATAAATGTTACGTTTACCAAGTTCAACAACTCTTTGTATGTAATTTGAATAGATTTGAACCAAAAATCCTAGTTGGAAAATAAACAAATTTTATGACTTATTTTGGGTAACCTAAACCTCATACTCAAATTTAACATTCTGTTAACCCCTCGTATGCTTAGGCACGGATCCGTGCGTGCGAATTTCAATTTATTGTTTTAAGTGTCAAGGTCACTTTTTCAGTAACCTAATTTGACAGGACGCATACGAGGGGTTAAGGACTGAATAAACTGGCCCTCTGATATACAAACTAACTCTGTCCTCAACTGTACTGTGTGGCACTTTTAATAGTAACTATTTAATTATATTATTGATAGTGACTAATTGCAGGGACTGGAACCGGTATTTTACAAAAACCTCAAAATAGCCCAATATTTTTAAATGTTTTATACTCTTTATGTACTGCTCAATATTTAATGTAATTTACAATATCATATTTTTAAATTACTTTATTAACTTACAATCTATATACTGAAGAACGAAAAAGAACGAAAAAAGTACCATTCTTTTTGTATGGAGAAAATAACGGTTCTGGTCCCTGACTAATTGTATGAATGTTAACAGATGACCAAGCAGATATGGGGGAAATAACATTTGTTGATAATGTTATGGTGAAAAAGACTCCTGGCAAAAGAAATAAATATTATATTGTCAAAAATGGCTGTCTGGATTGCCCTATGGTAAGATGTCATGTATTATTAAGTAGGAATTTATTCAGCTATCAAAGTTTGTAAGCATGTCTGAGCATAATTTGTAACCAATAGTCAAAACACCCCACTTAATTGATTACCACAAGTATGGGATTGGCTTGTACTTTTATACAAATTAAATTTCTAATCACCTTTAAGTGTGAAAGTAGGATGTTTATAATGACTTCCTATTGACAGTTAATAATAATAATAATAATAACAACTTTTATTTCGGACGTAGTCCATATAACTAACTACTACATATTTAAAAATAAATAATACTAATTAATAAAATAATACTATATCTAAGACGTGTGGAGCTTAGTCCATCTCTGCAGTAGAGGAGAGTCCCACCTATCTACTAACGCCTTTAGGATGCTGTTGGAACTGCCTCGCCAACGGTTTAATAAGGAGGCACATCGCTTTCTCATGATTGCGTCGAACCCATCTACTTGCGCCTCCGCAAACATTCCCGAGGCGCTGCAGTAGCGAGGCAGACCCATCAACAGTTAAATAAATAAATAAATATCTTGGGACATCTTACACAAATCAACCTAGTCCCATGGTAAGCTCAATTAAGGCTTGTGATGTGGGTACCAGGTGACGACATATATAAGAGATTGATACATTTAAATACTTAAATACATAGACATCCATGACCAAGGAACAAATATTTGTGATAAATAAATACACAAATAATACCCTCGCCGGGATTCAAACCCGGAACCTCCAGCTTCGTAGGCAGGGTCACTACCAACTAGGCTGCGGAGGCTGACATTTGATCCCTTTAACGGGCAAGACTTGGAAAAATCGTGGGTTCAAGCCTCAACGCCATTTTACAGTATTAAAAATTCTGTACAAGAAAAAAAATACAAAAAGATACAAGAAAAAATACAAAAAGACCTGTGCCCTATAAAGGGTTAATGTAATAAATAATTGCTTACTGACTTGACTTAATTTGACATTAGTTTCAGTACTGAACTACAAAACTGGTATATAATAAAAAAATACATTATTTCTTATTCTTACAGTCAAACTGCTCCCAAACCTTCACCACAACAACTCTCCTAAAGGCTCACATTCGCAAAGTCCACTGCGCAACCAACAAATACATGTGCGAGGAGTGTGGAGCGGGCTTTACAGCCCCGTATCTTCTTAAGAGACACTCAGCTGTCCATTCTAGGAGTAAAGTGCAGTGTGGCGTTTGTGGGAAGTGGCTTAGTCAACGGACAGAGTGAGTATCAAAATTTACTTATAAATTTAATGTTCAGGGTGGAAATTATTTTTGGGCCAGTGAGGGCAGTTACCAAATCCAGAGTAGCTATGAGAAAATTGTCTGAGAAGACCTTCCCTCGATTTTAAATTAATGTAGATTGGCGTTTACAAATTTTCGAAAAAACATAGAGTGCGAGAAAATGGTTATTTTGACGAACTTTTTTTTTATTCCAGTCGATCCTGTTTCTGTTCAGGATCAAAAGCTTGTCATCATCATCATCAGCCTATGATAGTCCGCTGGACGTAGGCCTCTTCTATTAACTATACGTACAAACGCGTTAGGAGGTAAAAACCCATAATCGCCACACTGGGCAAGCAGATTGGTGATCATGGGACCAAAAAAATTTTTTTGGCTAGTAAAACCAAAATTCCCGTACAAACTTTAATAATACCATAAATAACCATTACTTATCTGATTTGATTACTTTTATAATGTAATTTATTTTGTTGTGTGTTTTTATTGTCACAAAAATATTGAAGTTTACAATATTTTGTCATAAAAATGACAATGTATAATTAATACAAATGCATGATATTATACAGTCAACAACGCCGATCAAAATCTTCACCCACCAGATTTGTCAACAGTCTATCAGTTCACATGAAGACACACGGTGCGGCACGCGACCACGCCTGTGCGGCATGCGGCAAGCGGTTCTTGCGGCATGCGTCGCTACGACGGCACGAAAGGTTCGTCCACCGTGAAGGAGATATCGTCTGCGATTATTGTGACGCCAGGTACGACTATAATACATGTCGCTAGGTAATGGTAAGCACACGGCACGCCTGTGGCATGCGGCAAGTGGTTCTTGCGGCATGCGTCACTACGACGGCACGAAAGGTTCGTCCACCGTGAAGGAGATATCGTCTGCGATTATTGTGACGTCAGGTACGACTATAATAGGTGCATTCCATGAAAAAGTCTACTTTGTCGAAAACGTAACGGCTATGACAATGACAGCTACCTTAGAAATATATGAAAACTGCGAGGTTTCTCTATTAATACAAACACCAAGTTATAAAATTAAGATACACCAATGTATTCCTTATTTTCTTAAAAGTATGGGACAAATGGCATCACGTACACGAGATTCTCGTGGAATGCACCAATAGTACATGTCACTAGATAATGGTAAACTCACGACCACGCCTGTGCGGCATGCGGCAAGCGGTTCTTGCGGCATGCGTCACTACGACGGCACGAGAGTTTCGTTCACCGCGACGGAGACATCGTCTGCGATTATTGTGACGCCAGGTACGACTATAATACATGTCGCTAGGTAATGGTAAGCACACGGCACGCCTGTGGCATGCGGCAAGTGGTTCTTGCGGCATGCGTCACTACGGCGGCACGAGAGGTTCGTTTATCGCGACGGAGACATCGTCTGCGATTATTGTGACGCCAGGTACGACTATAATACATGTCGCTAGGTAATGGTAAGCACATTGCACGCCTGTGGCATGCGGCAAGCGGTTCTTGCGGCATGCGTCACTACGACGGCACGAGAGGTTCGTCCACCGCGACGGAGATATCGTCTGCGATTATTGTGACGCCAGGTACGACTATAATACATGTCGCCAGGTAATGGTAAGCACATTGCACGCCTGTGGCATGCGGCAAGCGGTTCTTGCGGCATGCGTCACTACGACGGCACGAGAGGTTCGTCCACCGCGACGGAGATATCGTCTGCGATTATTGTGACGCCAGGTACGACTATAATACATGTCGCTAGGTAATTGTAAGCACACGGCACGCCTGTGGCATGCGGTAAGTGGTTCTTGCGGCATGCGTCACTACGGCGGCACGTTTCGTCCACCGCGACGGAGATATCGTCTACGATTATTGTGATGCAGGTACGTTGTTGTTGTTGTATTCTGGCCATTTTTGTTGCAACTTGACATCAAACGTGCCTATTTTGCGCTGGCCCAGTACTTGTTGGGGACTTTACATACACCCTTGAATTTCTTCGCAGATATATGCAGGTTTCCTCATGATATTTTCCTTTATCGTAAAGCACTTGTGAATATCAAATGATATTTCGTACATACGTTTTTTGAAAAACTCATGCCAGGTACTACTGTAATACTATTTTAAACCGCGTAATAGACAAAGAGTAGATATATGTTACAAATGTTTAAGTTATCTTTCGTGTTATTTTATACAAATAGTTAAATAGGTATGCTTTTTATTGGGAGTGCTACTTTGCTTGTTTGGTATTTTAAAAACTTAGAAATACAACAACAAGAAGTTCGTAGACTGGGCACATACTGTCGCACCAATCATGTGCTAAGCCTAAAAAATATCTGTTCCATACAAAATCAAGATTTTTCGCGACTTATATGAAGCGTCGAGATTATCGGTGTCTAGTGGAACTCCCTGTATATATAGGTAGTAATAATAAAATTAGTAATGAAGACATATTTTCAGATTCACATCCCGGACATTGTGGAGTCGACATCGAGCAACACACAAGCGTTAAGGTAAGTCAGTTAAACTAGCCCTTTTCAACCGACGGCAAAAAAGGAGGTTCTCAGTTCGAATGTGTGTTTGTTACCTCAGAACTTCAGACTGGGTGAACAGATTTTGATGATTCTTTTTTTTATTTGTAAGTTTTTTTGGTCCAGTTTTGACAGTAGCATCCATGAGAAAACCATTTAAGTCATCAATTTGCATTAAGCATGTGCAGCGTTGAAAATGTCGGAACAAATCAAATGTTTTTTTTTCGGGAATATATGGAAATTTTGTTTTTTTTCCGTTTTTTTCGGGTTTTTACAGAAATAATCAATGTCACTGTCACTCTTTGCCATCTATTTCAATTGACTTTTCTTCGATGACATCGCGTTATCCTGGTAAAAGTGAAATTGGTTTAGAGTTGAAAATTATAGTGGAAACATTCATTGATTTTTTCGAAAAAATCCGGAAAAAACGAGCTGTTTGGAAAGAATCGGGATTTAATGCGGAAATTTTCAAAGCAAAGCATGTGCAATTGTGCACGACAAATGGACGAATAACTCAATATCACGCCTACCGACTTCAAAACATACTGTGATGAGGATCTTGGATGGAGACATCGGTTGAAGTCGGTTTTTATTTTTTATTTGGTGATTATATCCACAACCAAACATAGATATCGGATAAACAGGGGTACCTACCGTCTCTTAGGCTGTAGTATCCTATTCGACAGCATACGCCACGCTTAGCATTTTCCATAGTAGGTTTTATAAAAAGGTACTTTGATCAAACCAAAAATTTTGGGATGAATTAGGAATCACCTTATTTTTTTTTATTGTATACGTAGTAGTTTAAAGAAGAGAGGACGGGGGGCTATTTACGACTTTAAGAGCTCATATCCCGAAAACGGTTTACGTAATGAAGAATGTCTTCTAAATAATTTAATATCGAAGATTGGTAATCCTATGCGAACCCTAAGAGGGTGTGTACACTGAGGTGTCCCATATTTTACGAATTTTAGAAATGAATAACGCATAGCCTCTAAATCGGCTTTTTTAACCCCAAAACACTCTGAAAAAAAAATCAGCTCATTCCTGTAACAGGAACCCGTGCCGACTTTCATCTTTACGAAATTACTATGAAAAAAATTAGTCAGACAGTAAGGTGATAATGATAATAATGTATTGTTTTTCTGTTCTCATCAAGTTAATTTTATGATAAAATGTTTAAATCGCAGCGCGTTAGCCGCGTGCAATTTTTGTATAGAAATCGCTTTCAAATCGCCCAAGTGAATCGCTAGTGTGAAAAGGCTCTAAAACAGGGTGGTTTAGTTCTAAATTTAACTGTAAGATTTAAAACGGCCGAGTTCCATACATAGTCTAGCTAGATAACATTATCTACACAAGGGAAGGGATTGTTCCTATCAGGCGTGATTACAGATAAATGTTACTGAAGTATGAATTCTATGAATGTGTGTTTTTTTGTCATTATCACTTAAAATACTATTTTTATGCCATCGTAACGACTGCAGCGTTAGACATATGAGTACCATTCATCAATTAATTGAAAGTAAAAAAAAATGTAATCACACCTGCAAATTTGCATTATTTGAGTATGACGCATTTTTAGAATTTAGAACACAATCTTGGTTTTATCACCAACTGTAAATCTTAAACCTGTTAAGTTCACATACATTTTGTGTTAAAATTATTAATATTTATTAGTATTAATATTAGCGTAAAAATATATCTGCACATGTATATCACGATATGTGTCAAAGAAATGCTATGGAAAGTCAGCCACATCACAGTAATTCACAGAATACATATTAGTAAAAGTACAGAAAACTATCTCCAAAAACCCGTTTACAGAAATAATGACTCTTGCTACAATATTATTAAGTTTAAATTTCAACCGCGAAACGCTAAATGCCTACGCTAAATGTCATGTAGAAGTGCGCTCTCTTTCTATCGCGTAATTCGTACCTTTTCTGGAGGAATAAGGTTGTTTCCTTTAAAAAAATATACAATATTCGCGAACGACGAACAACGACAACGCCGGGAGGACTCTGACAGTTCGAACCGAACGCGCTAGTTGGACAGGCCTGGTCATCATTTGTAATAGCTGTTGAAATAAAAGACATTTGTTCGGTCTTCGTTTATATGTTTCTGTTTTATCTTCTTATAAAATATTCGTACAGTTAGTAATGCTTACAAGTCTGCTGCTATTCGTAATGTGCAGGGGGCGGGGATTAGTGGTGTGACATCTGTCAAGATTTCTTAAGCCGCCTTTACACCACCATATCAAATGGCCTGTTCACACTCTACTACAATATTTGTTTACCTTTTTTTAATGTCCAATGTGCTTAGTGTTTACCATGCGCTGACGGCCTGAGATTAAACAACAAGCCACACTGATTTCGTGGGCAGCAAATGCGCGTCTGCGTGTGCGTGGCGTGCGCGCTGTAGCGTATGTAAATGTCATATTAATTGGCAAACCGCTTGCGCGGGGTGCACGTGCGCGTAGCGTACAAGCGGTGTGCCATCTACTATGACATTTCTGACGCTACAACGCGCACGCCGTGCTGCACACGCAACCGGTATGGCTCAGCCTTCTAGCAGTCGATAGCGCAACGTAGGTACTTGCTATGCCTATTCCCTCTGGCTTTCACCAACACGCGATTAAGACCGATAAATCATCTTATGAAAACGGGATCCCTTTCTTTCCCATATATTTGTTAATCCGAATTTCGTTAGTCAGAAATTGATATCCATATAATTTACTGATATAAGCATCAATGGTCATAATTTTTGTTAAGTATAACGATTAATAGATCTAACATTACTAACCTATAACATTACGTACTCTAATTACAAAAGGTATAAAATTGCTGACTATAACATTCAAAGGTCTATCTATTATTTTTTAGAAATATTTTAAGTCATACATTTGAAGGATCAAATGGTTCTTACTCATATTGTTTTAATAACTTACCGAATTTCATCCAAAAAATTGAATATAAAATACGAAATAACTTTCCTTAATTTAAATTATAAAATTTATGGACTATGATGCAACTTAGGAAACTTCCTTACCTACTCGACCCTAAGGCAGGTCAGTTTAGGTACGACGACGAGCGAAGCGAGGAGGAGTGTTAGGTTGAACTGTGTCCACAGCGCGCGAGCCGAGCGAGCGAAGCGAGCGTGCCGCGGCAGCGGCCGGCGAAGCGCCAGGACCGAATTTTAAAATAATAATCTTACTAAATATTTACTTACTAAGTTTATTACCAACTTTACTCACTAAGTTTATTCGGTGGTGTAAAAAAATAAACATTTAATGCATTTATTTATTAATAACAAATAATAATTCATACATAAAACTAAACAAAAAAAAATCGTTGTCATTAAAACTTGCGAATATAGACGTTGTAACAGTTATAATAAGGAAGGTTATTGCTTTTAACATTCTGGAAATGATGCTGTATGGATTTTAAAAGTTATGGGCATCGACTTTTATGACTAACAATAATTATGACCTACATAAAACTGACCACCGATTTATGATATATATTTTTATGACTTATGACAATATGACTAAAAAAAATTCGGACCTACAACGTTATTCGCTTCAAAAATCGAACTTCAAACTTTATGGGAACCAATAGAGACCCTATGAAAACATCTACTTTTTGACGCTTAAGAGTCGATAGGTACCCTAATAAAATGTGCTGGCTGCTAGAAGCAGTGCCAATCTTAAAGCTTCGATATGGTATTATTATACGAGCCCCGATGCAGTGGAGTTCGTCTAGTTCTAGTTCGAATGATAAATTGTATGAACGTTAGTCATGGTTAATGTACTACATTTCAAGAGACACAACAATCTGAAGTACGCTTTTGTTGTTTAATAAATCGATTTTAACACACCAGTGTCTAAATTATATTTTCGTTCACCACCGTAATTCCGCGCTTATAAGCTTGAAGCAAAATTCGCAGTGCATCAGGTGTATATACCATGTCGTCTTTAATATTAATGGCGTTCTTTACATTCATTGATTATTTACAAAATTAAAAATTGTGGAAAAAATTTAAAAAAATACCTCTCGTTAAATAGTTTTTTTTTTATTCTGATTTATTAAGTTCAAATATTTTATACTCAAAGAAACTACTTTAGTACTACTATTGAATAGTGAAAGTTTGTCTCTAAACCTTTTCCCCCGGATGAACGGGATAATCTCGAAAAACTGTCTAACTGGACGGGAACATATGCATCGGGACCGTAATTCAGCTTACTAATTTAATTTCTCAAAAGTAATGAAAAATGAAAATATAGTGCCGCTTACGATACATTTCCATTGAATACCCGAAGAGAAGACGAACTTACAACTAGGTATGGGGAGGTGAGATGGCAGCACTGTGGCTTAAGTTCCAACGAACTTTCAAAATAAATACGCGAATTTAATTTTCTTTACAGCTGTTTCTTTATTTATTCTTTAGGAATATTGTTTTCCAAAATAAATTAAAAAATAAGCTCCAAGTAAATTCCCATGAAATGAACAAAGTTCTGGTAAATTTCTTTAGTACCAGTACCAATGACTTTGTGCCCCTGTTGCAAAGCCTTAGTTCGGCGACCGTTTTCTAGTTGTAATCCATTACAAAATCAATAAACTTGCAAATACAATAGATTTTTGGTATTTTGTGTTCAGTACCATGAATTTGCCGTGTGGTGACGGCAGTAAGAATACATTTGTCACTACCCCAACTCCTCCTGCGGGTGTCGTAAGAGTCGACTAAGGGATTGAAGTGTCACTTATCACTATTTGATAAATATTGATGAAGGGCTGCAGCGTCAACATAGTGGACACATTACTGATATCGCCAATCCGCTTGCCCAGCGTGGCGATTATGGGCATTTACCTCCTATTGCGTTTATACGCATAGTTAATAGGAGAGGCCTACGTCCAGCAGTGGACTATCCTATCATAGGCTGATGTTGATGATGATGATGATGGACCATGAATTTGACAGCTGTTTGGACCTCACGCCTACTTAGCGCCGCCGGGTGGCAGAAAAAATATCAAACACCCTCATTGTTATTAGCACTAAATTACCCACCTCACGATTGTCGTACAGACACTACAGACAGATAATAATAATATTACTTACGTAGAAACTGTTAAACTAATTTAATTAAAAGAATACTTGCATTTAATTTGTGCCCAAGAAATCCATTTAAGTATATAGCTATAGCTACCCGTCGTGGAAACTTCACTAACAGGCTTCGAACGAACTTTGTAAAGTAAACAACTGACTGTCGAAATTTTAGAGATCATGAAATCGGCTGCATGGTGAGTCAGGCCGGTTAAGAATTATTTATTTATTTGTCGTATGGCAATTATATTACACTGTTGTACATCAATTATTATCTTTTAATCTAAATTTACATCTCCAAGTAAGTAGCAGCTGACCTCGTAGCATTTTTAAGGTCTTCTACCGGGCCTTCGAATTTTGTTATTGGGCACTCCAAGACAATATGTCGCACAGTTTGCTTTGGGTGTCCGCATTCACAGCGCTTGTCATCACTCCAACCCCATTTTTCGTAAAGGTCGGCACAGTGAGCGATTCCCGTTCTGAGACGGAACCTACCTATACATTTGGTCAAAATTCTTTTCGTTGTCTTATTTTGTGTCCCTAAAAAACGTGACGCAGTGGTGATTTTTGTATTAAAATCTAACGCGAAAAAGAAAAACAAGTGCATCGGATTTTTTTTTATATACTGAGTTAAAACAGCCTCTAAAAGCGTAACAGAGTGGTGTGAAACAAGACAACGAAAATAATTTTGACCCATTTACCACCACCACCCCAACTCTTCCCGTGGGTGTCGTAAGAGTGGACTAAGGGATTGAAGTGTCACTGAACGTTTATTTTATTGATGATTAATGATGGGCAGCATCAGCATCAATATCATCATAGTGGACGGACACTCTACTACGATCACCAAAACGCTTGCCCAGCGTGGCGATTATGAAGCGTGTTGGCGATAGCAGTATAATAAATAATAATAAATAAATAAATATCTTGGGACATCTTACACAAGTCAACCTAGTCCCACGGTAAGCTCAATTGAGACTTGTGATGTGAATAGATAGATACATATAGATACTTAAATATATAGACAGCCATGACCAAGGAACAAATATTTGTGATAAATAAATACACAAATAATGCCCTCGCCGGGATTCGAACCCGGAACCCTCTAGCTTCGTAGGCAGGATCACTACCAACTAGGCTACGGAGGCTGACAAGTATATCATGATATCATACTATCATCATCATCATCATCATATCAGCCGAAAGACGTCCACTGCTGAACATAGGCCTCCCCCAAAGATTGCCACAATGACCCGTCCTACGCCACCCGCATATCCAGTGGGTGGCGCAGGACCATACTATACTACAATAAATGTTTTAATGTTTATTTGGGCGCAAACGGTACATGTTTCTTATAATTACTTAAATATAATAAATTACTTACTAACTATGATGATGCTGCTGCCCATAATCAACCTCACGACAACACCAACACGATTAAAACAACTGCTATCAGTTTAATCCACCCAGAATATCTATAGAATCTCCAGAAAACCTTTTAGTTGGTACTTGTCACGGAAAATTCACGAACAGCCGTCGAATTCCAATGAACAAACTTTCTTAAGTAAACAATAATAGTCACGGAAAACGTAGGGCTGGGGACTATTGCGAATACATTTCGATTTCGACATTCGCAGCATCGAGGTTTAGTTGTCTCTGTTACACGAAAGACGCCTTTGGTGGAGTGACGTAGACAAAAATTCACGGTAGACCTCCTGTATCCTTACAACGACTTGGCGGAAAAGTTAATCGAGTCGTCTGCATAACTTTATATCGTCGTACTCTTTCTTTTGCTAGGAATATGCGTAGCTGGGAGTCTTAAACCTAAATCATAAGTACAGTCAAGGGCAATAGTTTGTATGCACTTATGTATGTCTGGAGCGTAAGGTCTAAAATTGTATATAATATTTATGCCCCAGACTGCACGTGGAGTTTTAAAGAAGATAGTATACGTGTATTGTCCTTGCAAATCGGTAGAAGTATGGTTAATTTCGCAGTTAGCTAATTGCCGCAGCAAACGTGTTAAAATGGAATGTCATCAAATTCAATTCATTAAAATATATAATACATATTTAAATACCTTTGAATATGAACACTCATTAAAATTGCCTACATCAAAATTGCTAAAAAATATATTAATTTAATTTTTCACGATTATCACTCGTATTTTAACCACAAACGGGACTTAATAAACTAACTTTAAATATTATCCTGACGTTTCGGACATGACTTTGATTTTGTAATAGATTAAGACTAGTAAACGGTCGCCTAACTGAAGATTGAGCTCTAAATCAGGGGCGCAAAGTCACAGTAATTTAGGACCACCTAAAGAAAATTACTAGGACTTTTTTCGTTTCATGGGAATCGACTTGGTCTATTTTTTTATTTATTCTAGATAACAATATTCCGAAAGTAATGATTTTAAGAATAAATAAAAATGTATTGAAATTAAATACGCGTATTTATTTTGACAGCTCGTTGAGCTTTACGCCACAGTGCTGCCATCTCACCGCCCCATAGTGGCAGAAAATGTATCAAAAACCCTCATTGAAAGGGTATACGATACGAACATACAGCGACAGAGACTTTAAATACTATTTAGGTAGTGAATGTAGTGATGACGTGCTATGAACTAACACATCCCGTATTTTGTATTCACGTAAAATGGTTAACACGTTCGCCTCCGGTACTGTTTCACTAAGTGCTAATGCTTTGCCGACCTGTATTATCTGGTAGAACTCCTATGCCAGTGACACGCATGTGTGACCGAAATTATTGTACTCCTATGCCGGCGACACAACACTTGTGTCAAAAATGTTCGTATTTTTATGGCTCTGGCATAGGAGTAAGGACTTCATTTATGCTTGTGGCATAAGAATGAGATAACTTTGATCACGTATGTGTGTAACTGGCATAGGAGTTACATTTTGTTGATCACAGACGCTGTGTTACCGGCGTCGAACGTGTTAATCACCTTTTTTCTGTTATTCTGTCACGTCACCCAGAGGACAAAAGATGCATAGTTTGCTAGAAGAAATTATACAGCATTCTACTAACAGGATTAGTAGATGACCAACAATATTTTAATTCTATTAAACCGTGATTTTAAGGGTGACTCGGGAGAACGTAACATAGCAACGAGTAAAGGTGCATGCATACCAAAAGAGCATTCGCTGTTCTATCCCCCACTCTACGAAATCAACGAATCACGTTTTGTGTTACGATAGAGTAGGGGGTTAGAATAGGGAATGCTCGTTTGGTCTGAATACACCTTAACAAGAAAACGCAATAGAGATAAGAGTTCAGTTTAGGACGGTAGATGTTTTTCTAAAAGGGACCTTCGGCGTTTGGCACCGACGCCACGAACAATACGACGCAGTGCAATTGTAATGAAATATCGTCGACAAAGACGTATACGCCAACCTCTTTACGTCTTATTTTTCTACCTTTACTCATTTATGTATTTGTGTTATCACTACATAGTATAAAATAAAGTCCGTTTTTCTGTCCCTATGTCCCTTTGTACGCTTAAATCTTTAACTACGCAACGGATTTTGATGAGATTTTTTTTTAATAGGTAGAGTAATTCAAGAGGAAGGTTATTATGACGGCCATAGTACCCGTGCGAAGCTAGTAAATTATAAAATTCAATAATATGCATTTATTTAATTATGAGCTGTGCTGTAAATAAGCAAAAATGTTTGAATTACTTAATAATTAGTTTACTATTAACGTGTCACAAATACTGTCACCGCCCATAGGAAACTAAAATACGGCGCGATAGGAAAACTCGATTATTAACCTGCGAATTGATCAAGGCCAGTAACATCGTTTCATAACATTTTGTAGACGGCGTCTTAGATATGTTTACAGTTTTCAACCTAATGCCTTCGTAATAAGACGAAATTTGTGTACATAGTATTGACGTCTACATGATCATGGTATTTTTCTCAAAGTAATTAAAATCACACAAATATATTTGGTGGGTGTTTTTATAAATATGTCGTATGTGCGTTGTATTTTACTAATTGAATTTAGAATGTGTTAAATAAATAGGAATAAAATTACAAAATGCCCGTACGTATTATTTATTTATTAACAGGATGGTATCGCAACGAACTCTGAGCTCGCACCTATTCTGAGATTCTGAGTAAAAATGTCGTATCCGCATTTCAGTCTCATAGACACATACGGCCTTCCGGCATGTTGCGGTAGTATTTGTTTCGTCCCAGGCGCGGCCATGTTGAGTTGAGACCGATGCGCTGGGCCGATTTCATACAGCTTGACAAGCATTCGTCTCAAGGAAACCATTATAAAAGGGATACTCGTGCTAGTACTGGAACCTAGGTGGCGCTTAAATTGGCACTCTCGTAGGCAACGACTCTCGGGTGCTCCGAAAGCGATAAGAACAACTGCCGCTACTTGCTAGTCCCGCCAGTTTAACGCGGGCGCTCGGACGTTACCGCTGTGCCTGCGCGATCGAAACGCACGCAATTCGAAATTCGAACGCGCGTGAAAATTCGAACTTCCGAAATTTCAATTTCGAAAATGGTGAAAACAAAAGACGGGGACGGGATTAAAAGCAACCTGATTATATCGGAAGTGCAGAAGCGGCCTTGCCTGTTTGATTCCAACCATCCTAATAATGGTGATAGGGCTGAGAAGGCTAGGTGCTGGGATGAGGTGTACGCGAGCGTGGTGCCGGGGTACGCAGCTCTCGGCCTGACGGAGAAGTTTGCGGCTGGTATGTCCACGCTGTTTTCCGCGTCACATATACGTGCACATTTTCGCGCCGTATTACATAGTGATACGGCGGATTATGTGTACATGTTTTTGAGGTTTATCTGTTGCGGGCGCGGCGTTCTGCGACCGGTCGACTTACTGCCTCTGCGTGTTCTTTGTCTGAACCGTCGTTTGGTGCGGACGCTTTCGAAATAACGCTCCGTGTCTGATTGTACCGGCACGTGGTGTATCTTTGCGCTATTATGAAAATGTTATCACACCGCCATTTTGTATTATAATTTATTATAAATTACTGACTTGATCTAAGCCTGGATGGAACTGCTTTTTTAAATTCGTGTGTTGTACGGATACGCAAGTTAGTTGCGGGTGTTGTTTTAAAGTATTTCGTTATAATCTCGACGATAACGGACGTAGCTACGTAAGAGGTATAACTATATTATCGCAGGGCGTCAACTTGCGTGACTCGACCAGCGTATTATATTATAAAGTACTACTTATGAATTTAGCTCGTAAACAAAATTGCAGGTTGATTTGTAGATATAAATACATGGACACGTAGTTCATTAATTATAGATATTGGATTAGAGAGTGTTATTACCTGAAGTTACGTCATCGTTTTACATAACTAATAAGTACCTAGTACCTACCCCTGTCGTAAGGAAAATGCAGCTACCTGCCTAGACCCACGTATTTGCTTGGTATGGAGTTACTGCGTATTAACATGTAACTCAAACACAAGTAAATAAGTACGTAAAGCAGCTAGCTTTATAGAATATACGTGATTTGATGTTAGATTACTATCATTACTTAATGATGCCTAATCACCTAATTATAAGATATTCTTATTTATTCACGTGACATTAACTAGGTTAATAGTTAATACCTAATTACAAAATTATTCCTGACTTTGTAAATACATTTTTGAAGTGAATTTTAGACTGAATATCGTTTACGTCATAATTCATAACAATCATAACGATTCTAATTTTACGTTTAAATTTGTTATTATGGAGTGTATGTGCTTATTCTTTATCTATACGTATTTTTATACAGTAGGTGCCTTCTTTACGGATTAATTATTATTTTATAAGTGCTGATATGTTATTATTAAAATTTACAGTTTATATTTGTATAAATTAGTATCACTTATTATAAAAAAATTTTAGTTATATTGAAGTACTCGTATTTTAATTAGGACTTCAAATGTAAAAAGATATTTTTGAGTTTATCACGCTTAGACAGACAGGCGCAAACGAGTATTTCCGTTTACGATACGAGTTACGTCTGTAACATAAAAGGTCGTATGTCGCATGCTACTTGTATGGAGATACGACATTTTTGCTTCTTTGGATAAAATAATGCAACTGTACCTCGAAATTTTAAATACATGCAAAGGTAGCTTAAACTAACTATTTTATTGAATTGTGGAGGAAACTAATTAGTTACATAAGCCAGCTCTTCTACGTTTGAAACTATAAGGCATTTTCTTTTTTTATTTTATCAATCAATCAGTTATCTAAATATAGGTATTTCAAAACTCAACTAAATATAATTATTAAGTAATAACAAAGTTTAAAACGACTAGTCACATCAGTTCACATGCTTGTGTCTATATTTTTAGTCGTATTTATTATTTTTTTTAGCCTAAGCCTAACCAAACTAGTGATTACAATTTTGTTCAAATTAAAACTTTGGTAGACAGAACAGAACGAAATCAATTTGAAACAGACTAAATGAACCGAGTGCATTCACGTGATAACCACTAGAGGGCAAAACTCATGCAATGCGACTAATATAAAACAGACAAAAGAGTATAACTCATTCTGTCACTTCTATTGAAAGTCACATACGACATACGACGTAGGATACGTCCATTTTATACTGTCCTTGTAATGTTATGAATATTTTTTGTCACTTTTCCTGTAATTTTCTTGGTTAATTCAATTTTATCTCGTTAAAACGTAGATACATTAGAATATTATTAAAGACAGTAGACATATTGTTAGTAAAGTGTTTATATTGAATACTATTGTATTTATTTTATTTTTATTTTTTATTTTATTTATTTGGGGCATCAACAGCAGCACATAAATATCTTCACTAGAATAGATTATTGGAAACACGTAATTTACAAATTATAAGTCCTTATTGTCGAAGCATGCATCTTATTTCTTACTTTCAATAGTAGCACTAAAATGTATAAAAATAACTTCTAGATAATTTTCGCTTTCTTTTACAATGCACCAGAGTATGACCCGACTCAGGTAAGTACTATTCATACGGTTATCCAGGTACTTTTTACACTACCTGACTATTCTTTTATTATTAAGTAGAAGGTTTTATGTTTTATCATCATCGTTGTAAAGTTTCGGTATAATTCTACAAGCAACTGAATACTGAGGTACCAATAGAAATAAAAAAACTATCTAACCCATTAATTTACCGGTATGTAGATGCGACGTTTTTGCTTATTAAGGCAGCATAGCACTAGTCTTGTTAAGTAGTTACCAACAGGAAGTAACTGGAACGACCGTGGCTATTGCCGTCTTAAATTACAATGGAAATTATAGCTCAAATATACATGCAAAATAAAATAATAGCTCAATTTACGCAAATTGCAAGATATTTCATCAACACTTGTCTTGTTACTCATCAATGCAGTACAAGAATAAAATAATCTAAACTCTGCGTTCGAAAAAAAAGACAACCGTCAACGTGTCACCGAGAATCACCTTTAATAAGCGTTCATTAAACAAACCTAATGTACATTGCGCGCTATATAAGCACTACTCAGCGTAATTAAGTTTACTACCCGTGTTAAAGAAGCAATGTATAAAATATCAGCGATGCAATACCCGAATGAATTATCAAGTTGGCTGCATTGGTGCGCGGTGCGGTGTTCGTGACTCAATAGACGCAAGGGGCCGGCCCGCCCGTTCTCATATCGAACTTATTACTACCGAAACCTCACATCTATCTTCGTCTATCCATGCTAAAATACACCTTTTGTATCTTATATAAAGCGCATTTAACAAAACAATGCTATAGAAAGATACGTGGGTGTGAAAGTGAGAAGAGTATAATATAACACGTAATGTACTGTACGTCTCAACGCTAATCTATACAATGCTCGTTGTACACGACCTTTATTCGAGTGGCGGTAAGAAAACACGGCGATGAAATATTTATTTGGAAAATATGGGCTGTACCTTTTTGAATTAAGAACGCTAATCGAACGCGTATTTCGTATTCCGCGTGGTCGTTAGCGTTCATTCCATATTTGAAAGTTTCCATCGTAGCTATGTGAACAAATAATTGAAAAAATATGTTTTAATTATTATACATGTGACGTTATATCTCAGTCAAACAAAATTTTGTAATATTTTTTTATATTTTAAAGTTAATTAGATTTGTTTATTATAATTATTAGATATTATTATTTTAGTTATAAAAAAGTCTAGTATTTTTTCTATATTGTAAATTGTATTTATTAATTATATAAATGTCACAAATTTGTAAAAGATCTATATATATCCACACATTTATACGATAATTGGATCTCGTTACAATTAATTTTAACGATAATAAACTATGGGTTACAAATCCTAATACTTAACCACCTACCTACCTTCAACACTTAAAATACTATTTTCAGCAAGCGTAGATAATAGGTAAGGACCGATTCGA
The DNA here is from genome assembly GCA_025490895.1 of Thaumatotibia leucotreta. Classification (NCBI taxonomy): domain Eukaryota; kingdom Metazoa; phylum Arthropoda; class Insecta; order Lepidoptera; family Tortricidae; genus Thaumatotibia; species Thaumatotibia leucotreta. The sequence goes on along the minus strand of JALPQI010004053.1, from coordinate 13,362 downwards.
AACGAATTTGCCAAATTCAAAACCTTTTTTCTCGTTTTTTTTCTTTGAACTCTTTTCTGCAACTGGCACAATAGATATTGACAGTTCATTAAAAATATTATGTCAAAAGTTATTTTTGCATTTAAGTTATCAGAGAAAAGCAAATATGAAATTAATCCAACGCCGCCAATTAATCGTTGACAAATGGCTATCAAATACTATGCGTCCTAATCATTTCATCGCAAAGGAATTAAAAATCCCTCGTAGAACTGTTGATGAAGTAATTAAACGCTACAAGGGAACCTTGTCAATTACTCGCAAGGCAAGAATACACGAACACAAAGGTCCTCATGACCCTAACCTCGAAAGGAAGATCATACGTACAATTCGTAAGAATCGTAGTATGTCTGAACGAGACATCGCAAAAAAAAATTGTACTAGTCAATCTATGGTTAGACGAGCAAAACAACGTGCAGAGATGAAGACCAGAAAGAAGTCTAAGGTACCAAAAACTTCGGCGAAACAACGAACAATAATAAAAAAAAGGTCACGTAAACTATATGACTTTTTGGGTACACAAAATTTTCACTTAGTACTCGATGACGAAACCTATGTTAAAGCTGATTTTTCAACTCTACCTGGTGATCAGTATTACACAGCTGCTGAAGGAGAGGTTCTTCCAGATTCACAAACCACGATTGGGATTGAAAAATTTGGCTCCAAATATCTTGTGTGGCAGGCAATTTGTCAATGCGGTGATCGCAGCCGAGCTTTTGTCACGACTGGTACAGTCAACAAGGAAATATATATTAACGAGTGCCTGAAGAAAAGGCTGATCCCTTTTGTCAAAAAGCACAGTGCTTTAACATTATTCTGGCCAGATTTAGCCACGTCTCACTATGCGAGGGATACCCTCAGCTTCCTTGAACGTAATGACCTCCAAATAGTGCCTAAGGACCTTAATCCACCAAACGTCCCACAGTGTCGCCCTATAGAGCGATACTGGGCTCTGGTCAAAGAAATATTGCGTAAAACAGGCCAGTCAGCATGTGACAAAAAGAATTTCCTCGCCAAATGGAATGCAGCCTGCAAGAAGGTGACAAAAGACACTGTCGCACGTTTAATGAAGGGTATACGCCAAAAGTTACGGAAAGAGTGGGAAAAAAAGTTTAAGTAATCTAAAAATCAATTAGAAACGTTTTTAACGCCATGTTTTTGTAATGTAAATAGATTTCAGTCCAATACCATTATATTTTGTAAATAAAAATATTGTTTGATTATGGCAAGTTCGGTTCGGCTCAGTCCTTATATGGCACATACGACCTAATTATTAAACTGTGTAGTACTACAAAAAAGAACCTTGATGTGCCTTGGTTCGATTGGCGTTTACACCTTCTTTATTAAACCTTTCAGGCATCATTAAAAATGCCTTTGATGTTGGCTACAACACACACTTTGCTATTGTATATTTCTATTGATTTGACTGCGTGCTAAAAACGAATTAAAATTACGTTATAGTTATAAGTTTTATAACTTATAGGTAGGTATAAAGGGTAGGTAGTAGGTTAAGGTATAACATTAAAATAAAAAAACTTATTGGTGGAAGCTGAAAAGACAAACTCGTTCACAGATTTTACAAAAGCATTAAAAAATAAAAATAAGTACCTAAGTAATTGATGCCACGAAACTGTCCCGGCTGACAATACTATGTCGATCTGACCGTGATTATGATTACTTATACATATTATAGTCTAGTTTATTAAAAATATTCCTTTATTCAAATAAGAAATTCAGTTTTTCGACAAAACCTACAAAATGAACACTTTTACACTATAATATTTTAAAACTACACTATAAATTACTTCTAACAAAATGTTTATTAAAATACATGTGAGAATTATTCGCATTGATGAGTAAATTGAAATAAATTCAATTTCATTTTACACAACACAATGAACGCAAGAATCGCAAGATGACGAATCTGTTACAAAATGGCTGAATTGACCGCCAAGCGTACAATCATGCCTCAAACATTATAAAACTTATACAGAAAACTATACTGTTCATATTGGAGTAGAGTTTAAAATGTCTTGACGAAATAACGTGCAATACAAAATATCGTTGCGAGGAAAAAACTTTCGCAGACGCCGTTTGTATGAGTTTTCGCGTTAGACATTGCCTTGAATTGGTGATTCCATATAAAATGAACTTTATAATATATACAACACATTCAAAAACTATTTAATAATTTATTATCTTTATAACATACAGATTCTTTAATTCACGAAGACGCTTGGCTCGATTAGGATTATCATCATGAGTGAAACGAATAGTCGAAAAAAAGTATTAAAGAATCAGCCGTTTCTTGTCGTACTTAATAAATAATAAAACTTCTCAGGCGAGCGTCGTAGACGTCGTAGTAGTGTGAATGTTTATAAAAACAATCATGATATTATTTATTTAATATGCCGTTTACTTGTTGCTTTGTTTTTTTTTTTGTTTAACTTTTATGTTACTTGAATTAAGAATCGTTGTAGTTTGATTAATATTAAAATGGCGTAACTGCCAACAATCTTGGGAATTAATGAAAGGATACTTGAAATGATAAAATTTTAATCCTAATTTAGTAGTCGGTTAGCTTTAACAATGTATCACTAATTTTATTTGTGTATTACATACTTTATAACCGCCGGTTTTACTCTGCCTACATACAAAAATGTTATTCTGTTATATCCCATTAAAGGTTGCACATTTTGTCTTCGAGAAAATATAGATGAGAAAAATACTGCGACAGGTCCGCCGTCGGATTTTCCTTAAATAGAAATGAGATCAGAGTCAGACCCGCTGTATTAAGGAAATTTATACGGTAATTTCTGTTTTTATAAGTCTACCAATAGGTTTTTACGCAATCACAAAATGTGTTTATATTATCATAAATAGCATTTTACAATTTCCTACTTATGTACCAGATACAGATACCTAATTATTTTATATAAGATTTTGATTTTCGTTTATTAATTAGTCGCACTACTGTACAAGTTAGAACCGAATGAATGATTTAAGGTGGATTTATACCAAACGAGCGAATGCTCATTCTATCCCCCACTCTACGAATTCAACGAATTTCGACGAGTTACACAAAACATAATTCGTCGAAGTTTGGTGTAAATCCACCTTTAGGCGTTAGCCGCGAAAGTTGACATACGTGTAAATAAGTTCGAATTCAACTTCGGGCGTTGGTCTTTTTTCTTTTGCATATGCCATCTAATATTTACATTAACATTAATTAAAAAGTGCGATCATGTTTTTTTAACTGGAGTTTTGTCAAATACGCGTTGTCTCGAATCTTCAACTGAAGGATTAAGTAATTACACAAAATTTTAGTATTTATGTCGAGGCGAAACTATAAAAAATAGTTTTACTTTTAAGTAGAGCAGTTACAACATTTTTTTTGTTGTAAAATCAGCCTTGGCATTGGCTTTAGTGCCCGCTTACTTTGTTACCTATTTTATCTGTGTCTTTTTCTTTATGTCTACTAAAATAAATAATTATAGTAACCGTCTTCCATTTACATATTCATCTGTGTCCAAAAACATTTATTTTGAATTCTCCTTGTTAAGCAAAAATACGTTATTTTGTTGTCATAATAATACTATGCTTTTCTATTCATTTAGCACAAATGACTTAGAAAATAGAATATAAAGGCGCACATTTTGCATGTGTGTGTATTTAGTAAAAGTGTTTATGACTTGTTTCGTATTAATAATACCTAGACCGAGACCTAACACCTAATATACATACAATTTAATAAATGTCGGACTTACTGTGCATTGGCATTCTCTAGCAGCCAACCATGGGACTAAAGAGAGACAGCTAATCATAATTGCAGGGAATAATATACTGCATAATAATTAAATTTGCGTTCTGTACTTAACTTCACAGCGCAGTGTCATGTTTGATTATTTCATTAACGTACAAAATAACAAAGGACATGCTGGGTCACTTTGATTCGGACGATACGACCACGAATTAAAAAGGGCGTAAGCGCCATAGTGTCCCGACGGCGCTTGATCCTTTCCAAGCCAATTTATTTAACGTACGCACGCATAGACTAAGGAGCAAAACGCGTATGCCACGTTGTGCAAACAAATAGAAGAACGGAGCGTAACTTCAATTTTAACGGGTAATAATGTGCGAACACGTTTAAATACGAAGTTATTGTATGATATAGTACTTTATATGTTTGTGATTATGTGTTTTTCTGCGTGTAATGTTTCAAATAACCGTGTTTTTGTTTCTTAAACTAGGTACTGTAGGAATACGCTTTAACAAGTAACTGCGAGACAAATATGCAAACTTTGAATACTTTTATCTCATGTATGAGACAAAAATTCGTTTTTTACTTTATCAATACTGGTACAGCAATATCTTTATGGTAGAAATATTAAGCAGATTAATTATATAAAACATTCCAAATATGTCGTTTAGAAATGATTCCTCTTTATATTAGTCAGTTTTTTTTACTAATGGCGTAATGATTTTGTTTGATTTTTAATTTATTATATTTTTGAGAATAAATTAGTTTATGTATCTTGTCAATGTATTTATTGTATGTGGTATGTACTGTATGTGTTTATATAGATATTAATCCGCAATAAAGATTTTTAATTGAATACGTAAATATTTTCGTATTTTACGTGTAAATATCGCCAAATATGTCCCAAAATCGAATGATATTCACTCGAATAACAACGCGATGCAGTCCGTGCATTCGTGACGTGACCCGGTTGGATGAGCCTTGGACTTCACAAAGCAACCAGTTACTCACCAATGTATACCGTCCACTTTGAAACAGTCGGATTACAAACGAAACTTAGAAATTTATAGTTCAACATATACTGGATCTACAATACTTATTTAGGTTAGTTATCGGTGATGCTGACGAGTAATAATTACTACGTAATCGTATTTTAGTTCTAATTAAGGCTGTTAACATCACGGTAGTATTTATAATAAGCGTAAAATAAGTTTTATAACAATATAGTAATGTTTAAATCTATAATTATAATATAATAAAAATAGTATTTAATATTTATGAATGTCTAATTAATTACCATAGTAATACATAATAAAGTACGATAATAAGATTCTCACCAATCAGGTCAAGCTAAAGTACACCTTAATGTTTAGCGATAAAATTTATAGTACATATAGGTAGATATATAATACAGTAGCTGTAATTAAATTCCATTTTAAAATGGCCAGGCATTACTCGCAGTAAGCTGAGCGGATGTGTTTATTTTCTTTAAAAATGCGCTTCGACTCTATAGAGTTGTTGGAAATCGTACCATATTACGTATTAAATTAAAATATAATGATAATACACTAAGAGACGTTGATGTCAATGGCGCTTAATGCTACTCCACGTTGTGTGTTTGTATCTGCGGCCCTACCGCGATAAACGAAATTCGTAAATTTCGAGGATTTTTCTCTGTCACTCAAACGAAGGCGTCATTAGAGTGAGCGAGACAAATCCTCGAAATTTCGTATTTCGATATTCGCGGTAGTAGGCCTGAGGACCGTGGTTAATGACATAATGACGTAACTTCTATCGACAACAAGGTTTGTTTTCATAGATGTCTCAAATTATGGGATGAGCCTTGTCACTTGCGTTACGTGCAATAAAAAAAATTGTTTTGCATGGAAAGGACCCTTGGCGCTTACGTTAAGGTGCATTTAGATCAAACGAGCATTCCCTCGTTCTATCCCACTCTACGAAATTAATTTGTTACACAAAACGTGATTCGTTGAAATTCGTTGATTAGTTAAAATGAGCGAATGCTCGTTTGGTCTAAATGCACCTTTACGAAACAATGTCGTCATATTCGATTGAATCGAAAATTTAGTTTTTTTTTATTTGTTTTAGGTGATTTTAAATAAGATTACGTGCACAGTGTTTTAAACTTTGTTTTATTGTGGGCAAATATTTTGAAACTACGTATCATAAAGACAAATATCCAAAAAGGCACAGATAAGAACGTAACACAACGATATGCGGACGAGGAGCGATGCACGTTGGTTTATGAAATGGCTGACAGAATGACTAAGCGGCTCGGCGACGAGTAACGACATTCCAAATTAAATATGTACGAATAAAGTAAGAAGTAAATATATTACGTTAAACTTCTAAAAATGCCTATATTTCATTATTTAATAGATGGAGGAACTCAAATTACAGTGTTTTACACTTTTATTTATAGGTTTAGCGCAAAATTCCAATATCTCTAAATTAAACACATCGGAAATGTCTGAAGAATTCCTTGTCTTGAATGTAATATCAATACGTAATATACATTTAAAATGATTTAAAACATTATATGATTAATTTTAGAGGCCAAGATTATTCCCATATCATTAGTCCTTTTATTTTATTTATATGGAAAATTTAAAATTATAAAAATAGTTAACAATTAACAATAGTAGGTAATCGTTATGGAGACTAAAATCCTATCCTATCTTAATAACACATATTTTTTTGGTCTATTATTATTTGACAGATAATTTATTAGGTTCCTTGATACACGTTATTTATTTATTATCAAAGCAATATTTATTCGAAATACAAAAATACGAACGCTTCATGTTAATATGTTTATTTTACGAAATGTTTTTGGATTATTTGTTCAATAATCTTATAATAATATTTGAAAATGATAGGTGTATTAAAAAAAACGTATAAGTATACAAATATACTAAATTAGCTGTTTCAATAAAACCGAGCATTGGCACTTACGTCACGAGGCGTCGCTTGACTTGAAAATGGCGTAACAACCAATGTCCTCATTTTTTTAGGAAAAGGACATTTATTAATACACTGATTCTGATATCAATTAGGGTATTTCTGTGATTCGTTTTACTATCATCATATTATCTTAGTAAAATTTAGCTTCTCGTATATTTTTATTTATTAATAATATTATAATAAAAATAATATAGCAGACTTGTTTCTCGTTGAAACAGAATCGATAGAGCGTCGTTTTCCGGGAAGGCTTCAGCCCCGTTACCGAGTTAAGCTCCCTTCGCGAGGAATCACTTTATTATATTCTTGTTAATTCCTGGGACTCGCTGAATTGCATATTCTGTATTCGCTTTTGCCGTCCCACTTTTTCAGCGTAAATTAATTATTCTTGTACCTTAATGAGCATCTTGTGTACATATTTATTTTTCTCGGGGACCGGTTTCTGTATTTATTGAAGAAAATTATATTTTGTTTGAATATTAACCTTGTTCTTTTTTTAATCTATATTTACAGAGCTTTAAAATGTATATAAGTACATAAATATTAAATCACCTACCTAACCTAGTTCATAATGAACGTCTGGGTAAAATACAAAATTTACTTTATTCCTTTGCAAATATAAACGAAAAACAAAATAATAAACCAAATTATTAGGTACCTAAATAAAATTGGTAATCAATCCAATGATCTTCCGGATGTACTTAGTACTTACACGATTATTAAATGGACTCGTCCTAGATTTATTCCCTTACCTTCCTATCATATTTGAATTTTCATGGAAATTTATAATGTTGTCACTTTCACTGAACCTTACGATTACGATTGTATAGTGAAATAATGGAAAAACATTGTCTTCTAACATCTGTACTTGTAGAATTGCGCTGCAGAATTGCATTGCCTATTTAAGAATGAATTGTGCAGCTCACTGCAATCACAGCAAAATAAAATGCGGTGTGTGTTTCTACTGCACAGATCTAGCACCTCTAGTCTAGTAGGTACGTAATATGTGTCAAATTCGAGTTAACTTGAGACTTTACATACACATACACAGAGTAGCACCATCCAAAATATTTTGATAGGTTTATTGTCAAAACCTTTATTTAAAAGAATAAACTATACGGGACTGCATTACTTTCCAGACAAGACGGTTATTTTATAGGATCTCGCTTTGTCTACGTTCTTAAAAATAACGTTTTTAGAGAACTCATTCCTTCAGGAACTCATACTACAGAAATATTCATGTAAAAAATTACTCCATATGTCCTAATGTAATGTACGTTATTTCAGTGTAAAACGAACGTCGTAACATATTATACCTAAGTAAATTATTTCCAACTCGACTGTCCTAATTGTGAAATTACTGTGCTGCTTACTTTACTGTTCTAATTTTGATTACAGCCTCTTTAAAAATGTCGTAAGTGCCAACATTTGTATTGAACACCGCATATTGTTGGTTAACATTCTTATCTGTGCCTTTGAATATTTGTTTATGCGTTACGTAGCTTCAAAATATTTATCTATTTTAAAGTTGGAGCTGACAACGTTTAAATGTAAGTGCCTTTTGTAAGACTAATAATAAACAGAAGTGTTTTAACGTATTCTTACTAATTAGTGATGTTTTTTTGGTTATTTCAAATAGAATTACCATTTATAGTAGTAATTGCGGTCTTTAGAATGCTTGATAGTTTTATTGTACCTATATTAGTAGGACATCTGTCCGTAGCGAAACCTCTCATTGGCGCTGCTTCGGCGAGACTAGTTTGAGTCGGTCTCAGTCGTCTTGTTCCAATAGCTTCACGAATTCACGCGAGTAGAAGGCACAGATAACCAATATAATACTTTCTTAAATGACACACTGTTCTTCCAGGTCAAGATACATTGGTTGTTTTAAAAACTCCGCGCATGCATCCAAAGAGAACATGCGGGCAGTTCTCAGTCGAGCTATTTGAAAAGAGAATCTTTATCGAGTGCCCGTTGCAGAGCGGAAAACCGAACGCAAGCGTTCCATGTTTAAATTTAAAATAAATGTAATTGAGTTTTGCGTCATAAACATTTTTTTTTTTGTGGCCAGTGTCATTGTTGTAGCTAGTGACGTGATTAAAACCGATAATTTGCTACGTGAAACTGGTTTTCGTTTATTATTTCTCGTATCTTGTTTTCTGCAAATTAAATATGGAGTGATCATTCGGATTTTCAGTTGTTATTCGTTAAGTCATCAAAATGGCTGGTATGTAATTGTTTATAATTAACCAATTGTTTTCAAATTTCTTTTAGTATTTCATTAAGCTTGCAAGTGTTTCACTATATTTGCTGAGAATGCGGTCAACAGAATGTATATAAATAAATGTGTACTGACATGTACATATTTATTTATATTAATTTATAATAGAAACAAGTTTATAGTGGAAATATTTGTTTAGTAGCTTTTTTATGTAGATATTACTCAGTTATATACTCATTTTATCGTACTTTAAAATGTACGTTCACGTAAATATCATACCTATTTATAACAATAACATCGGGCACACTAAAACGATATACATTGATAAAAAAAATGTCTTCAAGTAAAATTGATTACCTGCTTAACATTACAAATAGATAATGAAATTGGTACCTCTTTAGATAACTCAAAACTAAACCTAATGTGTATTTCATACAATTATCAGTTGGTAGTTAAAATAATGTATTTTTATTTTAACAGTTATGCTACCGTGCTTCTAAAATGTCGTATCGTAACAATGATTCGTAAGAACATACGCTGTTTTGACTAAGGGTTTGTATGGAGACTATGGATGGAGTTCCATTCGCTCATCGACCTCCACGGAGGTCGCATTTTGTCTATAGCGCCGTTTTACGCAAAAAGGCGTAAGTAGCTTTCAGAACCAATTGTAGATACGACATTTCGTAATAAACAATTCATACTCGTAAGTGGCTGGAAAATATTTACACACAATGTGCATTTTTTTATTGTTGTGGAAAGTTAGTCATTATGCTTATTTATAATATTTCTCTTGTGAACAGTACGAGCTGAAGATTTTATTGTGATTTGTTTTTTTTTCAGATTTTTTTTTTTTTTATAAAGACGTTTGTGACGTTTTTAGCTGTGTATCGGAATATTAAACACTTATTCATGATTAGCGCTTAATATTTAGAGACTATAATAGTTGATAACCAATATTATAATCATTTAGTTACATTAGAAATATGTACTCAACCTTTCGTATCAGGGGCGTAGCTACTGCCGTATCTGCCGTATCAATTATACGGGGCCCCCGGGCCACGGGGGCCCCCAAAGTGTGTAAGGAAAAAGAATAAAAACTTTCTTATTTATATTACCTCCATATAAGGGCCTCCAAAATTTTTTTATACGGGGCCCCGACAAGGCACGCTACGCCACTGTTTCGTATGCCTAATCAGCTCCATTACAATTAGATTTTATGAAATAGACAAATTTTCATTAAACACTTTATGTTCACATACTATCTTGTAAACTGTGTGGAAACAATAAATGATTGAGTATTGAAACTGCTGTACTAACGCATACTAAAGGTTAAAATAAAAATATAAGTAATATTTTGAGTAATTTTAACAATACTTAATAAAAAAAAATCCATAATTAGTCACTTTGCAATTTGTGTTTTAGGGCATCAACATTTGATGGACCGGTTTTAACATAACGTATGACGTCGATTTCACCAAACAAAATCGACCACTATTATACCTACATATAAAAAATGCTGCCAATATACGTATCGTAAATTACTAAATTAGTAAAGATGCGTTCAAACCAAAAGAGCATATGCTGTTCTATCGCCCGTTCTACGAAATCCACCAATCACGTTTTGTGTAACGATCGAATTTCGTAGAGTGGGGGGTTAGAATAGCGAATGCTCTTTTGGTTTGAATTTGAAGAACGCACCTTAAGAATTAAACTTACTTTATTCATAAATATAATAAATAGGTACGATTTAAAAAAAACAAGTCAATAGCATGTCGGGTTATGCTTAGTGTAAAGGTGCATTCAGATTCAGACCGAACGAGCATTCGCTATTCTATCCCCCACTCTACGAAATCAACGAATAACGTTTTGTGTAACGATCTAATGTCCTAAAGTAATGGGTTAGAATAGCGAATGCTCGTTTGGTCTGAATGCACCTTAGGGCGTAGGGTTCCGTAGTTATTCAAAAATGGTTCAGCCGATTATGTTTTAAACAGTTTTTTTTTTAAGTAGGTATTCTGCAAGATGATGATTAATTTTTGTTTTATATTTTTCGGACTCACGGATCAAAAGTGAGAGTTTTCTTGTGATCTGCAGTGGTTATATACAACCTTTCTTTTGGGATCCTTCTTCTTTTCGAAATAACTTATTCAACGATACCCCACATTTCAGAAAATAAAAAAAACATCCCCACTATGTGTAGGGGAGGTTAGTACCCAACATTTTTTTTTATTTTTACACGTTCAATGCGGTACGGGGTCTTTCGACCCCTTACAAAGTATGGTTAATTACGAGTTAGGCTAATTGCCGCAGCGAAGGTGTCAATCTACCACTTTTTCTGCGCAAGGCCGCAAAAATACGGAAATTACTAGTCAACACCAACATTAAATCAATAGAAGTCATAAGCAGAGATCGGATGGATTTGCGACATTCTTAGTGACTTACGTCATTTTGATGACATTTAGTATGAAATGTCGCACAAAAATGCGATCTCTGGTCATAAGTCATAATCTGATATCCCATAATATTCAAAAAAAGAAACTCATAATCTGAAATGCCACTCAGTTCCAATATCTTCGTGTCATCGATTGAAATCAAAATGGCTGCCAAAATAACATTCAATTAAGGGAAAGAAAACTAGTTGGACTCGTTTAACCACGCCATTAGGTCTGGCTTTGTAAATTCTGTTAAGATATACCTAGCCAATATGTTACACAACAAGTACCTAGGTAATAGGCTATAAAAAAGGCATTATTTTGGTAAATCTAGTCAGTAACTCAGTAGGTTAGGTACTTAATTTATAAATGTTATATTTTTTTTTCGTTTTATTTTTATTGAAACTGTAAATTTAAAACAATGCATAAATACACCTTTTGCTTAACCAATTGGCATTACTAAATTTAATTTTATTAAATTAATCACAACTTACAATCTTCACAAGTCTTATAATCTTTAGTCTTACAAAAAAGTTCATGATAATAATTACATTCATTATTTAAATGATAATGAATAATGCATACGCGAATACATGCAACATTAAAAAATGGCGCTGATTTATCTGAAAATTTTTTATTTATTTTATAATAAAGAGCAAATACCCCAGTATTCAAAGTAGGTATTTTCATATATTTATAAAATATTCAATATTTCCAGCATTTTCCGTGAGAAACACGTTCGACTGAACAATACATATTGTATTAAAATAAAGGTCACTTTTAAATCTACTACGTATTACCAATATTGTAATTTTCTAGGTTTTCCCGTACTCGAGTATAATCAAATTAAAAATACGTAGTAATAATTATTAAAGCCACATTTATCCTAGAAATATTCTCTTAAGATAATAAAGTTAAGGATCAACTAAAGTCTATGACCAAAAACGCCAATTTCAAAGGTAATAATGACCCAATAGCAGATAATTATTATCATGTGTTAATAGTACATTTCGATGCAAGTCATGCAAGTGCAAAAGTTTTTTTTTTCGACGAGGGTGAAAGCCCGATTGAAACGAGGGCGACAATCACCTGAGTTAAAAAGAAGTTTTTACACTTGTATCGAACGACTTTTTTCATAACAAGTGCCTTAAAAAGAGAAATTTACGCACGCGAAGCGTGTGCAAAGTTTCAAAAAATGCTGTAAGAAACCTCATTCTCATTAGGCACGCTACGCTCAGAAATTCTAAAAATCCGCTATTTTGAGGTGTCATTTGCATTTGCACATCACCGAAGCGCAATGACTTCGCAAGTGTGCTTTTTAAGGTTATAAATATTATAGATAACTACGAGTATAATATATATTCATGTATATTTCATGAATTTTTGTTCTTGGGTCAATCACCTTGTTCTTGTCATTCGTTGCTATGTATTACATTCTGCTGCCAATCGTCACGCTGGCGCTAGGCAAGCGGATTGGCGATCGCAGTAATGTGTCCACTATGATGACGCTGCTGCCCATCAATCTTGTAATAAACAACAGGTTAATGACACTTCAAAAAAATCAAAAATCAAAATATTTTATTATCATTAACAAAAACATATTTTTAGTTTACCATTTTGTGGGGCCTTCCTTTAGGCTACGGAACTTGTATTGGAACGCTCCAAACGCAAATACTGGCAACACTTAAACCCCTTAGTCGACTCTTACAACCATCTTACAACACCCATGGGAAGAGTTGGGGTGGTGACAAATGTGTTCTTACTGCCGCCACCACGCGGCAAGTGATTTCAAATAAATATAAAGATAAATAAAACTGATACAGTGATTATCCCTAATGGTAATGGGTCAATCGATCACCTATGTATTAAAACAGTTAAACACAATTGTATGGCGTTTCCTTAAGGTGCGTTCAAACTAAAAGAGCATTCGC
>JALPQI010004052.1:0-69147 GCA_025490895.1 Thaumatotibia leucotreta | reverse complement strand
ACCTCGTTTTGATAAATTAGTCAAAATGAAGCAAGCTCATTCTTCACACTAAATTGTCCTACCTAATTATAAAATAAATACCTACAATTTATCTTAAATTATGTGTACTATTTTAAGTTAGGAAAAATCAAATCAGGCTGTCATAAGATGCTCTTAAAGCTGAACTTCGTCGCGACCCCCGTGGATGAGTGCCGCGACCCCCCTGGGGGTCGCGACCCACAGTTTGAAAAAACACTGCCTTAGACCAATGTCGTGGCCGGGCCTTGAGTCTGAGCGACAAGCGTCGGGCGGCGCGTCCGGCGGGGCGGGCAGCGGTCGTCGAGCATCCAAGGGATTTCGACAGCGTGTACTCAGGCCACGCGCATACGTTTGCATTTGTTTAACATAAACGCACCGCCGGACGCTCCACTCGAACGTCTACTCAGGCCTTAGGCTATGTCCTACGTAGGCGATTCAAAGCGACGAAATTTGCGACGCGATTCGATGCGACGAAGTCGCGAATGTATGCGATGTGATGCCTTGTCCTACGTGCACGCGAAAAGTCTTATCGATCGGTCATATTCAATAAACAAGAGGACACACTATTGGGGCGTCGCGTCTTGATCGCGCGAAAATATCAAACGAACTAATCGTGTTACCCATACGTCGCAACGGGGGTGGGTCACGTAGGACACTCGTATTAGCTGGCGGCTGTTTGATGATCGCGTCGCGTCGTGTCGCGTTCGCAAGGTAGTCGCTCACCTAGGACACCTTGTTAAGCCGCGTATCCACTAGAGGCAGCCTCGGGTCGAGCGGCTGCCTCACTCCATAGACTAACTTATACATAGACTGTTCGCCCCATACAACTCTAGATTATTTTTTAAAAAAGTTAACAGATGGCGCCGCGAGTGCCGCTCGCACATAAACGTATTTTTGACTGCTTATATTCTCCCCTCTCAGTAGCTGACAATATATATTTTTAATTGAATGAACATATCGTAACAAAGAAAATCATTTTACAGTCTTTTAAACAATAAAAATATATGTATGAAAATTTAAAAGTAATATCGCATTGATTCATTTAAGCGCCATCTATCGTGCAGTAGATAATGATCTCGTCATTGCCTTTTAGCTTGCATTGCATCGGAGTAAAACATTAAATGGATAGATCCGTTTAGGGTAAAAGAGGCCAATAGATGTCACTAAAATGAATTTTGCACAGAAACATGAGAGAGGACGCGAATATAAGTGTAACATTGCGAAGGTGTCCTTAGAGTGAGAGAGATAAATCCTCGAAATTTGCGGATTTCGATTTTCGCGGTAGGGCTGCTGATGCTAATATGTAGATTTAGATCTTTTGGGGCTCGGGATACGGTTTAACACCAAATTAATTATTGGATGTTTATCCAATCCCTAAATATGCACTCATCTGAATCTCCGTCGCCTGTTTTAGGCTCATTTTCGTCAAATTCGATATTTGCACCAGCAAAAATAAAAATCCCAAAAATATGCTCACGGCGCGAATTTTTAACAGCGCTCAACCTACGAAAAATTCTGAATTCACCCGTGGGCCCCGCTCCTGTTGCTCTGTGTGCGTGACGGCGCCTACTGTCCTCCCGCTCGCACACTCGCATAGTATATGCCTGAGCAACTACATGAAACGTGGCAATATTTTCAAAGATAGAATTGTCTAGTACTATTTATAATATGTGCAATCATAAAGGCTGAGTCACACCAGATGCATGTACGTGCGCGTTGCGTGGCCGCCACCCGTTGCTACCCACCTCCCCCCGCTGCCACCCGTCGCCACCCAACGCCACCCGTTGTCTCCCGCCACCCCCGGCCTCCGCCCGCCACCACCCGCTGCCACCCGTCTCCCCCCGCTGCCGCCCACCATCCGTCGCCGCCCACCTCCTCCCGCCGCCACCCGTCGCCGCCCGCCTCCCCCCGCTGCCACGTCACCACCCGTCGCCGCCCGCCTCACCCCGCTGGATGCGGGTGGCGCAGGACCGGTCATTGTGGCAATCTTTGGGGGAGGCTTACGTTCAGAAGTGGACACCTTCGGCTGATATGATGATGATGATGATTATGATGATGATGAATTCGTCATAATAAAGTCTAAAAGTGGTAGACCACATTTTTTGTCGACTGTACCTATGGAGGCGCGCTCAATTTGGGTTTATTACTACATTTCAAGTGATAACTGATATACATAAAATAAAATAAAATAAAATAAAATACATACAGTCTGTTACCATCAAGCGGGCTTTTATTTGAGTTAAATTTCTTTAGTTAGATTTTTTTATTAAATAGTGCTCAGGACATTGTCAAGAATCTTCATCTAGGTATCATCATCATCATCATTTAAATATTTAGCAAACGGGTTATTCACGTAATTTATTTACGTCGATAATTGCCGGACATGTATGTATGTTTGTATCGACATAAATTGCGTGAGTAACCCGTTTGCTAAATATTTAAATATGTTTAGAGTCTCACGTTAGTTATAATTCTAAAATCTTCATCTCGTTACTCAGTGACAATAAAAGCCTCCATGATGGTACTAGTTGCTGTATGTAAGTATTATATGTATTTAGTTAGCTAATCCTCTAGGCTTATCGCAAACTTCGAAAAACGAAAATTTCGGCCATCATTCTCTTGCAACATATTTTCGATATGCAACTTATTTTCTCTCGTATTTCAGTATACATAATTATACGTATCGTATAGTGTTTAGAGTTCAAATACCGGCGAGGGAATTATTTGTGTATTTATTTATCACAAATATTAATTTGCTATTATTAATAGAGCAGATGGTCGATGGGGTCCAAAAGTGCTCGAGTGGAGACCACGGTTAGGCAAACGCAGCGTAGGACGTCCACCCACAAGATGGACAGACGACCTTATGAAGGTCGCCGGAACACGCTGGATGCAGGTCGCATCTAACCGGTACATGTGGAGGTCCAGAGGGGAGGCCTATGTTCAGCAGTGGGCGTCTTATGGCTGAGATGATGATGATGATGATTAATTTGCTGCAATAAATATTATCTACTAAGTATTACTAAGTCTGTTTTTTATTGTCTCGACTAAGGTGACAAAAGTAGAGTATATACCTCGGGAATAAAACTTTTTTTGTCTTGGGCGCTTGAATCCCTCACTGCAATCAGTACAAAACTCCCTCGCTGCGCTCGTGAGTAAAACTGGGAGTGCTTCGTTACGTTCAGGATTCAATGTCGAGCCTGTGTCATAAAACAGTGCTTTATCCCCTTGTTTATCCTGGCATGTGTCACTCGTTCATATTAAAAAGTGACAGAAACTACGACAAACAATAAAAACGCAACCATCATCACTGCCTACTGATTGGTATCAGACTGTACACATACAACCGTTGGCCACAGACCACTGAATATGTTTAGTTATATTATTGCACTTACTAGGTACGCTTAAAGTCCGGCAAACCATGTTACGCATTTTAATAAATGCCCGGTCGCCGGTCAAATACTGTAAACATCAAATCATTGGGCAAAGGCTACTGAAAAATGTTTGGTTATATTATTGAACTTACTAAAACTATAGCACGGTAGGTAACTCATATTTACCGGTTTTTATAGATGCCCGGACGCCGGTAACAGATTGTATACCGGATGGTAATTATTTTTGGGTCAGTGAGGGCAACTACCAGATTCAGAGGAGCTACGCAAAAATAGTCTTAAAAGACTTTCCCTCGATTTTAAATTAATAAAGATTGGCGTTTACAGATTTGGAAAAAGTATACAGGGTGGGAGAAAATATTTTATGGTCATTTTTGACAAACTTTTTTGACGCCAATCTATCCTGTTTCTGTTCAGCAGAGTTGGGCGTAATCAATTCCTTTTAGAATTAATTACATGGTTACATTCGAGTAATGACGATTCCTCAGTAATGAATTACTAGTATAATCAAAATTACTGTAATGCTATACTACGGTTACGCCTGTAAATCCTGTAATCCATTCCTTTGGGATCGGTATTGTAATCCGTTACTGTAATATTGAATCCACCGTAATCAAGGGTAAGTGCTCCAGTGAATGAACACTTAAGGTAATTTTCAACTTAATATTTTTTTTGTCGCCAGAAGTAATAATGAAGTTTAAATATGAATGTTCTTATAGAATAAACCACTATTGTAGTTTTCTAAAATCAATTTTATTTTGCATTAGTGCTGCATAGTTTTAAATTATAGCTAGCTGTAGGGGATAAAATGGAAAATCACCAGTGAATGAACACAAAATTCTAGTAAATGAACAAATGAAACCAGTGAATGAACTACCTTAAAAATAATGTATTAAAATGCAAAAAGTACTCTATTTCTAATTGCTAGTGCTAGTAATATTCGTTAATTTAATTTGAACTTTAAGGAGACATAATAACTATAAACATAATTAAACGACATCAATTACAGTTCCACATTTCTGCGTATTCTGGGATGGTTCAATTAACTCTTCCGTTACCATTGAAGAGTGACCTTATTTGTCGCTTTCGTTAAAAAGTAAACTGGGCTCATTCTGTATATCAATTATAGCAGTTGAATACTTTTGATTTACCAAAGATCTGTCTATATTTGTTTCTTCAGTGCCATGAATTTGGAATATTTCGGTAATTTAAATAGCGTTGATTTTGAGATATTAAAACTGGCACTTGATAGTTCACTAGTTGCAACAGCTTTTAGAGGTTTGTCGAGAGATTATTGGTCATAATGGAATATTTCATACGATTTTTTTAACCTTTCCATGTCTTAAAACCAGGCATAATACAAAATAAATAATTAAGTTCATTGAGTTCATTCACTGGTTTTCGCAATCCAATTAATGAACTAACTGTGTTTGCGGTAGTTCATTAAAAATGGAATATATCAAGTATTGTTCGAATACTGGCCTTTTGCTAGACATCACATTTCTATTGAAGTCATAGAAAACCAAATCTTATAATAACTACTAAAACGTCAGATATGGAACAAACAATAAATCACGCAATTCCAGTGAATGAACTCCCCCGTTCGGTCACTAGGTTTAAGCCATTTTTGACTTCTAGTTATAGAACACTGGATTAAAAACCACATTTTGAAACGAAATCACATTAAACTATACTTTAATAGCATGATCATAACCTTCCGGTTTCAATAAAACACGCACTGTACCTGGGAAATGCACGAAACGCACACAATAACACATTAAACACAACGTAAGCTTCCCTCAATCCTTATAACACCTCCATATAAAAAACAAACCGGCGTAATGTGCCCACTTTAGATCATCTCTATTTGGACACTGATGCATATGAGTTGATATAAGTGCTACCAGAACTTGTCAAATAAAGTTCCTACCCGAAAAAAAAATATAACGCGTGGTAGAAATGTACAGAAAACTTATTTTACGAAAAAAACTTGCATTTTGTTCGTTCACTGGATTTGTTCATTCACTGGAGAACTTACCCAAGTACTTTTAGTAATCTGCATTACTTAGAACGTAATTTTGTTACTGTTACTCGAAGAAAATTGTTTTTGATTTATGTCATTCTAGTTGACATCTGACATCCTAGCACTTTCATGATTGAAAATGTAGTATATATTAAAGATCCAAGATGGCGGAACATTTTTCATCATTATACTCGTTTCTGACTATTCGCATCCGTGGAATCCGATTTTCGGGTCCATTTTAAGATCCAAGATAGCGGCACAAGATTTTTCTTTTTTTTTTTTAATTTTTGTCATTGTACTCGTTTTTGAGACATACGTTCGTTTCGTTACATACGTGGGACCCGAATTAAGGGTCCATTGTAAGATCCAAGATGGCGGCGTCTTTTTTTGCATGTTATTGAATTTTGTACCTACGCAATTTTCATCATTATACGTTGCCAGCTCGCGGAGGTCGCCTCGCACTCGCACGCGCGGCGGCGGCACCTCGTTGCCAGGGGGGCGATTTTTGAGATTCGAACGCTCGAATCTTTCATTCGAAAATGAATAAAAACGATGAAATGCTATTTTTGAGATTCGAGTGATAGAAAGTTCAAAAACGACTGCGGTTGACCATTCGTATTCAATTCTATTGATAGAAATTGGATAAGTACGTAGATACTCCAATAAAGTGTCACTGTCAAGTCTGTCAACTGAGACCCTACCGCGAACCACGAACAAAGTGTTGGCTCTCTCTCGCACTTGTGAATTCGTACGTAAGTGGTAGGCAACACTTCGTTCGTGGTTCGCGGTATCGCGGTAGGGCCTCTGTTGATGTTTGTTTGTGTGCACCATAGATTATAATAACATTGATCGTAGATTTACGTTCCGATTCACTAGCGATACATGTGTTTTTATAATAAAAACCGTTAAATAATGTTTAATATGTTATAATTCATTATTATTATTAGCTGGAATATAAATTCCGACGTCAGTGTGCCATAATTTAGCTTTATTACATTAAATTTAAAAAACCGGTAAATATCGACTTTCTGCGTGCAACGTGTCGCAAAGATATCGATAATCAATCTCTAGCTTTTCGAGTGCGACTTTCAAAAATAGGGTATATTGGCTTCATTCGAAAATAGTCGTGAAAAATTTTGTCATTCGAATTTGAATTCGAACGGGAATTTGAATTCGTGCGATAGAAATTCAAAAATCGGCCCCCTGGTCGATCAGCTTTCCGCGCGAAAAAGGTGATAAAGGTCGTACGTACACTACGTACATTTATTAGGTACCCACTAGGTACCACATCTATTTGGGAAATTATATTTGGGTCAGTGAGGGCAGCTACCAGATTCAGAGTAGTGACGCGAAAATGGTCTTAGAAGATTTTAAATTGAAATGAAGATTAGCGTTTGCAGATTTTAGAAAAACTATACAGGGTGCGCGACTATGGTAATTTTTGACAAACTTTTTTTCTGATGCCAATCGACTGTTTCTGTTCAGGATAGGGTTGCCACCCGTACTATAATTTATAGTATCGTTCTATATTTTACTCGATGTAATATATAATATACAATAACAATATAGTACGTAAAATACTATATTTTTATTATATAGCCAGTGGCTTTAATTTTGTGATTGTTTGGAATTTTGAAACGGAACGCATACGCGGAATTCGCGGCACCTACAATTTGATAAATATTTTTTTCCTCACTTTCTCTGTGAGTACTATTTTTTTTTTTTCATTAAAACACTATTTTATCTTCAAAAAAGGTAGCAAACCTAGTTCAGGATAAAAAGTTCGTACGGGACCAAGTTTTTATACCAATCGATTCCATTCCTACCAATAGTTTCCCAATAGGTTTCAACTTACGGCAATGTACAAAAAAGCCAAAAATTAAAGGACATTACAGGACAGGTTCACACATTTACTATGGGAATAAATGAAACTTTAATTTCATTAACTGTCACGCTAATTAATGTTGCCAATGTTTTCGTACAATATTATTGTCATTTAGCATAGGAGGACTAATTAGTGAAAGTATATCAGGAAATAACCAAGTCCATATCACATAATAACCTGAATATCACCGAATAACCTACTTTTTCATGTGTCAATAAAAATATTTAATACACAATAAAATTAAAATAACAGTGAACCTATCTAGCAGTAGTCTCCGTAATTTATCATCACAGTTTATTTCGATATCATTTTAAAGCTATTATATCCACAAACAATAGATGTCTCTCCAGTTTTGCCATTGTGATATTAACTGTTCGTACTTTGATTTTTAGGGTTCCGTAGCCAAAATGGCAAAAACGGAACCCTTATAGATTCGTCATGTCCGTCTGTCCGTCTGTCCGTCTGTCCGTCTGTCACAGCCAATTTACTCGGAAACTATAAATGCTACAGTAACGAAATTTGGTAAGGGTATGTGTTGTATGAACCGCTACAGGATTAATACACTAAATTGTAAAAAAAACCATTGGGGTGGGGGCCCTCCATACATGTAACTGGGGGATAAAAAATTTTTTTTAGTTGTATATAAGCGTGTGGGGTATTAATAGAAAGGTCTTTGAAAATGATATGAAGGTTTATACATTTTATTTTTATTTAAGCAAATTATTTTCGAGATATCAGCTCTCAAAGTATGAAAAATGTGTCCCCCCCCCCTTTATTTTTTAAACTACGCAATATAAAATTCTAAAAAAAATATATGTTATGCACATTAATAAACTCTATCAACGATTTTTGGTTTGATTAAATTACCTCCTATAGTTTTTGAAGTAGGTTGATTTAACTGTATTTTTTAATAATAAATTGATAATGGTACGGAACCCTTTGCGCGCGAGTCCGACTCGCACTTGGCCGGTTTTTTTTCTTCTCATGCCGCGATGATTCTAAATAATTTGAAATGCCCAAACAACCCCATAAAACCATAAAATCATCAAAGAAAAAGATCTGCCGTACCAGGATTCGATCGCTGTCCCACTGTGTGACAGCCATATGGTAAAGCCACTCGACCATCGAGCACATAGTCGAAGGCTGGAAATTAGTGATCAGTAGTAGCATGTCATTTACTCAAGTGCCATAATGAGCTTCAACGCAAAGGCCGAAGGTATCAAATTGATTGCACCCTTTAGCGCAGTGCATTTTGCCTACTACCGCGAACCACGAACAGGGTTGCCTCTCTCTCGCACTCGTGAATTCGTACGTAAGTATGATAAGGCAAAACTTCGTTCGTAGTTCGCGGTAGTGCCTCAGAGGTACCTTTACACATGCCACGAAAATGCCCGCTGGAGTCCGATGTATGTCTATGTGAATTACGGGGATTTGTCTCTCTCTTGTCTTTATGACTCGAGTTAGTGTTCCGCTTACCGACCGTGATGCATACAATGGTTTTCATCACACTTGCCAACCAAAAAATAAGTTTTAAGACATAATATTATTAAATGACGTACTGACATTTCTATTACTCCCTAGGGAATTTCACTTTTCTATTACTCCCGCTACGCGCGCAAGCAATGGCGCGCTTAGACAGCAAGTGTGATGAAAAATTATTAACGAAAACATTTTTCAATTTATTTCGTATTATCAATTTTCATGTCCGTTGCTAAGCCAAATTGAGGCCAAAAGGTGCAGTCAATATAATACCTTCGAGCCTTGCCCTAAGTTTTATTTACTAACTAACAAGCTGTGTTGACTAAGTTCCAAGTTTCAACAATGTATAACTATGTTCACCGTTGGTCGATTCGAGTGGCTCGCTATCATCTGGGTGTCACCAGTGTCACCACTGTCTCGCAGTAGGTGGTAGGACGGCGTTCAATCAAATCTTTTCAATTGTTGATTTTATGTTTTTATAGTGTTGTTGATTATTTCATGTGTGTGATTACTCGCGTAATGGCGCGTTGGCGCGAGTGAGCTGTGTGCTACTGTGCTTACCATGAGCTGCCGCCGCGTTATTAACGCGGACTTACTTTCTGTCCATCCCGCTCCCACTCGCGTATTGGCGCGTTGGCGCGAGCGGGATGGGAAGAAAGTAACTTTCGTGCGACAATGTCTAGTGACTCGAGTGATGAAGACAATATTTTGCTGTATATTTATTACAAAAACAAGCGGAAATATAAAAAACAATTCTGGTATACTAAGTATAGTAGCGTAGAGTATACCTTTTAATAATTTAAGTATTTTTTTTCAATCTCAATCCACGCCTTTTCGGTTACACACTCTTTCCTGACATACTCTGGCAATTTATAATTGTACAAACATGTATATTTTTCCACCTCCTGTACGAAATGAACATTAATTCCGCAGCCGCAATTTCGTCTGCAACGCGTAGTGCGACCAGCACGACAGTAGCGAGCGAGCGACTGATATGATATTGATATCAAACGCGTCTTCGACGCGTCTCGTGATCTCGTCGTGTGCGCAAGGTCGTGAATCAATATGGCGGCTACTCACAAGCGACGCGTAGGATACGGGTATGAAACTCAAATCGCTTGAGAGTCGCTTCGTGAGAGATGGGGTCCGCGGCTCATGGTACCGCGGTTACTCAATTAACGGCACACGTAGCGATATCGTAAAATTTTTATTATCCCGTAATATCTCGTACAGGGACCGGAACCGATATTTTAGAAAAACCATATCGGAGTGACAGACATCGATGCTTGAAGGACCTCAGCAGCCACGGTGCGAAAAAATATCTGAAATCTAATAGGTACCAACCTGGCCGCACCATAATGATGGCGCCTTCGTTGAAGTGACAGGGACAGATTCTCACAATATACAATTTTTGAAGTTCGCGGTCGACCTGGTCATGGCCACTGTCCGTGTTGTAATCATGTTTTTTTCAATATATCATAAAGCGACATCTACTGACAAGTAGTAGGGCCGACAATGGTACACCAGAAGCAATACTACCTACTTATCACTAGATGTCACTGTAAGTCCAAATATTATAAGCAGTATTAACCCTTATGTATGACAACTAACGCCAACTAGTGCTGATCTGGCAAAATTTACTAACGCCGCCTAGTGTCGAGATATATTTTGGCTGTCGCATATTTTTGTATGGGCTTGACATATCTGGTATTCTTTTATTTATGCTCACTCCGAGGCTGCGCAAGTGGAGACACTGCCTCAACCTGAGGCACGCCGCGACGCGAGGCATATTCGTCGCCGCGAGCCGAGCCATATTTTGTCGGTCTCTGTGCGTGCTCAAAGGCGCCTCAGTTCGAGCCGTGTGTTTAGTGGAGACGGTCGCTCGTGAGGCAACAGCTACGGATCAAGCTGAGGCGACACGCCTCGAGCTGATCCGTAGCTGTTGCCGCAGAGCGAGGAGCCTCAAACTGAGGCTATTTGCTTCAAGTCGAGGCCGCTCCGAGGCTGCCTCTAGTGGATACGAAGCTAGACTAACGTGAACAATCCATGGACAGTGGTACGTCGGCATCGTCGCGGCGCTCGTGGGCCGAGCAGCGCGCGCCCGCCGCCGTGCCGGCCGCCGCGCGCCTGCCCACGCCGCGCCTTGGCGGGGTAAGCCACCTTTATGCTCATGCCCTTGCCCAGGTCAATACCAATGGCAGATATTGGGTCGTTACCCTGCGACCATATATAACATGGACGTCTAACGCCAGCTCGAAAATGCCCCCGAAACCAATTGTACCAAGATGGGCAGGACATAAGCGCTTTTCTTAACACCGCGCATATTTGGGCGCAACATCTTTGACAAATGTTTATAGAACATAGCCAATCAAAACTTGGATGGACCAATCACAACTATTTTTAAATGGCGGTTTAAGTTTTTATAGGTTGAATATCAAATTCATTACCGTGATGCATTGAAGAGGGGGTGACATTTGTCAACAAAAGTTCGGGACCGTTTTTGAAAGACAATTCAATATGGCTTGCGGCTTCCATGTTTTATTTGTTCGTAGGAACCTATGAAATTGACGTTTTTGGTCATAGACTGTTGGTCCCTAATTTTATTATTTAACACGTTCACCTCCGGTACTGTTTCACTAAGTGCTAATACTATGCCGATCGAAATTATCTGATAGAAATCCTATGCCAGTTACACGCATATGTGACCGAAAAGATTGTACTCCTATGCCGGCGACACAGCACTTGTGTCAAAAACGTTCGTGTTTCTATGCTACCGACGTACCGACATAGGAGTGAGATCTCGATTTATGCTAGTAGCATAAGAATAAGATTACTTTGATCACGTATGTGTGTCACTGGCAATTTGGTTTATTTTGATTTGACATTAAAAATAGTTGTATTAAAAATAGACTTTTCACAATACAAAACGCTAATTTGATTCATTGACCTAATACTAAGTATACTAACCCACCAATTTGTCTTCACCGTTTCGGAATAATGCACACTTTTATAGCACAATTTAACCAGGGTATTATCGTCAACTCATTGGAAGATTGTAATTTCAGTGCACAGAGTGCTGCGCCGCACTTTTTAGCAAACCAATCTAAAAATATTAAAATAAATATTGCGTTTTCACCTACCACGAACATGATTAATCTATCTATCATAGCAATTCAATATTTTACTTTATTAATTAAAAATAGTCTAACAACTAAATATATTTTTGAATGTTTACAGCCAACTATAGTACCGTAGCGTGAATAATCATGTAAAGCGGATATTTTTAATACCAGGACTTATCCTCTATTCAGAACGATGTCTGGGAGGCGTCCATCACGATCAAACAACGCAGAATGCTGCAAGAGTTGGCTGGCAGGTGAGGAGTGCATGCATCGTACACTACATTTTTAAGGCACCATTTGCACAATCTCGGAGTAGGCCGCTAACACGCGGCTAAATGTTAACTCAGTTGTTACCACGATATTATGCAAGTCGACGTAAGACCCTTGACACATTCACTGCCTACACGTATGTTACGTACAACTCCTGATGCCGGGCAATATCGTCAGTTGATAAGCAAAACTCACTAAGTAACAAATATCTACTTGAAATAAAGCGCTTATCTCAGTTCTGATTTAATACTGACATAAGAGGTTGCTAAGAGTAGTGACAGTTTTTATAGTGAGTTTTGCTTGTCAGCCGATGATATGTATTTTACATAAGCGTATAGTATCAATCATCACATTTCTGTACGCCGAGCGCCCACCAGGTGGGGTCGCAGGACCAATATGTCATTCATTCATTCCATTATGTCATTCTAACACATTTATATGTATATTTTTAAATTATTTAATATATCATCGTCTAGTATCCAAGACTAAATTGATCTCGCCGTGACCCAATATAAAAAAGGTACATTTCTGGTTCTCTTTCGTTTATAAATGTGCATAACATAGAATGTGCGATTATTACCACAAGGTACAAGGCAAATACACGAGACTATTACCTCAATTACCAATTGTTTCGTATGTGTTTTTAATGAATGAATCAACTTTAAAATTATCTGTATGTCTGGCCTATAAGTAGATATGTGGAAGCATAAATTTACTGAATAATAGCTATATTTACTTCTTAAAAGTTTAAATTCAATGATATTACAATCCTGTGGATTTACCCTACAAAATCAAATGCACAAAATATGTGAATAACGTAGAGTATACACTATATAGAATTTACCATACTGACTGATTTGAATGAGCCACCCTGTATTTGCAGAGGGCAGGGTCACCGCAACTTCAACATGCAGCGGATCATGGGCATCAACACCGGCATCGCGCCCCCCTCGACCACCAACCCCCGGCCCGGCCGCCCGGGCGCGAGCGACGACGAGAGGTATTCATCATTACAACTTCAACATGCAGCGGATCATGGGCATCAACACCGGCATCGCGCCCCCCTCGACCACCAACCCCCGCCCCGGCCGCCCGGGCGCGAGCGACGACGAGAGGTATTCATCATTACAACTTCAACATGCAGCGGATCATGGGCATCAACACCGGCATCGCGCCCCCCTCGACCACCAACCCCCGGCCCGGCCGCCCGGGCGCCAGCGACGACGAGAGGTATTCATCATTACAACTTCAACATGCAGCGGATCATGGGCATCAACACCGGCATCGCGCCCCCCTCGACCACCAGCCCCCGGCCCGGCCGCCCGGGCGCGAGCGACGACGAGAGGTATTCATCATTACAACTTCAACATGCAGCGGATCATGGGCATCAACACCGGCATCGCGCCGGGCAAGACAGTAGGACAAGGTCATCGCATCGCATACATTTGCGACTTCGTCGCATCGAATCGCTTCGCAAGTCTCGTCGCTTTGAATCGCCTACGT
This sequence comes from Thaumatotibia leucotreta, assembly GCA_025490895.1. Lineage (NCBI taxonomy): Eukaryota > Metazoa > Arthropoda > Insecta > Lepidoptera > Tortricidae > Thaumatotibia > Thaumatotibia leucotreta. Next base: position 55,455 of record JALPQI010004052.1, on the reverse strand, counting down.
AGGACATAGCCTAATAAGGGCGGGGTGCACCAACCACACTTGATAGGCCGATCAACATTATGCAGCAGATTACTATAAAGCTTCCCATACAATACAGTAGTGAGCCTCCTATTACATAAAACAGGGCGTCCCAAAACTAGGGGAAACTGCGACCATATATAACATGGACGTCTAACGCCAGCTCAAAAATGCCCCCAAAACCAATTGTTCAATTGTGCCAAGATCGGCAGGACATAGCGCTTTTCGTGACACGGCGCATATTTCGGCGCAACATCTTTGACAAATGTTTATTGAATATCATACCTGGGATAACTCGGGGCATTTATACGAAAGTAATGTAGCAAAATATTTTATCGACTAAAAATATATCGATGTTACTGTGAACGACAACATCAAAATGTTATTCGGCATAAATAAATATTAGGTACTTACTCTTCAATTAAAATAAAAAATAACTTTAAACGGGTAATTACGCGTTTATTTTAAAATAGCTTCCAAAATATACAATTAATATTAAAATATCAATATTTAAATTGTCATTTTGATTAAAATGACATTTGCATACTAGTTTTTACTATCTGAAGAGGCCCGATATCAGATAATTATGACAATGAACCTCTGTACTCTAATCGAGAATGTTCAATAAGCACATCTTTTATTAGAATTATATCGACATCTTTTTAATCGATATCAAATCCCTATAACTTGCCCCCAGTTATCCCAGGTATGTTGAATATCGCCAATCAAAACTTTCATGGACCAATCACAACAATTTTTAATGGCGGTTTAAGTTTTTATAGGTTGATATTCAAATCCATTGTCGTGATGCATTGAAGAGGGGGTGACAGTTGTCAACTAAAACTCAGGACCGTTTTTGAAAGGCAATTTAGTACGACGTGCGGCTTACATGTTTTATTGGTCGTAGAGGGGAAATGAAAGGAATAGTGCATTACTGTAGAGAACGGGAAACGATGGGTTACAGGCCAAGTAGAAATAGCAGGCCGAAGGAACTGAGGCCAGATAGAGAGGCCTGGGACCCTGTTTCTCGCCGAGATTTATATAGTGCTTTTATCAAACTTACAATGAAATTAAAAAGTGGAAGTCATTTTCAGTAAAATACCTACATTTTCTTTCAGTAAAATACACTGTCTACGATATTTAAGATACTTCCCCTTCATGTCCAATAACTTTAGGACGCCCTGTATTCTTCGTTGCAGCGCATCTCCATCGACATTCGGGCAGACGCCGCGCGCGTCTTTCGCCGAGCCGGACGCTGAGGGCAGCGAGCACCTGATCCCGCAGAATCGCGACCGGCTGCTTTACTACATTGAAGAGACTAATGAAGGGAAAGGATTTATCAAAGTTTGTGGTTTTTTTTTTAAGTTTTTGTTATTCTTAACGGATGTAATGTGGATCATTATAGAGCTGGGTGAGCTACAGTTGGCAACCGTAAATCTTTACTGTTTCCTTTAGATACAAGAGAGATCTCGTAATTTTTCAACAACAATATTTAGTGGATGAGTTTCAGTTTGGCCGTGTGGTGACGGCAGTAAGAATACATTTGTCACCACCTCAACTCCTCCTGCGGGTGTCGTAAGAGTCGACTAAGGGATTTAAGTGTCACTGACCATTATTTGATAAACGATTGATGATGGGCAGCAGCGTCATCATTAAACCACTAATTGGAGTTCGAGGCCAAAGAATCTACGAAAATATTGCTACAACAATGAAATGTTCTTACAATAGTAAATCCTTATTTTCTAAAAACAGACGTTGAGGTATCTTATATATTGGTAATTTTAATTCTTTAATTTAAAGTAACAATATTATTTACTTATTTTCACGTAAATATGAGATATTTTAATAAAAACTTAATTATCCGCAATTATTAGTAACAAAGTTGGTATTGCTCTGGTATCACCTCAGGTGTTAATAACATTTGGTACAGCAATTTAACTACACATAAATTAAAACCCTATTTCTGCATACGTTTAGAAAATTGCAGAATAATCTATTGTAGCGTGCTTTATGTTCACATTTCGTATTCGTAAAATTCCTTTGACCTACAAATTTCTTTGGCCGTGCTATAGTTCTCCATTTAAATTATCATACAGATCTAACGTTTTGTTTTCTTCCGTAGGCTGTTAACTTGGTTCAGCTATGTTTAGGCTTTTATGGGAGTGTATTCGATTTTTACCCAGGACTCAGGAGGATAAGTCATGAAGAAAACAAATAAAAAATAAAATACGAAAAATGCTTTCATTACACATTTCCAAATTTCTTTTCCATAATTTTAACCCGTAATAAGGCAGGGGGCTTAGTAATTTAACCATACCTACTGTCTTAATAAATATGGCACGCTGTCGTTTGTGTTCACTGGTAATTCAACTTCTTTTTAAAATAGCTTTGAAACGTTGGCTCTTATCGTTTTAAGTTCTTTACAAGAAAATTTTGTCATTTCTATGTTAGTTAAGAGAAAAGAAAAGTTTTTAGGTATTTACGTGTTTTTAAGAAAATCCTAGTTGTGACAGCCATATTAAACAAAATGGCGTACGAACATTACGGAGGTATATAATGTTTTTTATTAGGAATTATTTCAAATAAATTAATTAAATAACAAAAAGGTTGTGGATACCTGAAAATTTTATTTGACAATGACATAAGAGACTTTGACAGATTTGACAATAACGCATCTGTCGTAGTTTCGTTGGCCTCGAACTCCAATTACTGGTCATTAATAAGGGAATAATTACCTATACGCGCAGCCGTACTCGATCACGGGCTTCATACTATTTATTCCATTCGGTTCAAATTGCCACTTAAAAGTACAAGACTAAGGCCCGATTTCACACTTTTAATTGAAGAATAATGCTGACTCTCGGATAGTAATCTCAAAACACCATAGTAATTTGAAACTAACTGAGAGTGAGGCTGGGAAAACACCTGTAAGTTCTTACGTAAGTAGGGACGTAGCTATACAAAGGAATGAGATAGCGATATTCACCTCTCTTACGTACTCAATTTACGTAAGAACTCACAGGTGTAATCCAGGCCTAAGCGTTATTCTTCGAATAAGAGTTTGGTAAAATCGAGCCTAAGCTATTCAAGCCGATCACGTTTTTAGATATTTGGGGGATCAACTTCAAGGACAAATGTTTTCAGGAGCTGTGTTACTCCGCGGACGGGCGCCTCGTGTGCTCGCCGTTCGGCCGCGGCATGCGCCTGCTCGCGCTCAACGACCGCTGCAGCGAGCTCTCGCACTGCGTCGAGGACTTGTCCGGGCCCAGATCTATGGTCAGTCTCCGGCCCATTACGGTCCCGTTCAGGAGCTGTGTTACTCCGCGGACCGCCTCGTGTGCTCGCCGTTCGGCCGCGGCATGCGCCTGCTCGCGCTCAACGACCGCTGCAGCGAGCTCTCGCACTGCGTCGAGGACTTGTCCGGGCCCAGATCTATGGTCAGTCTCCGGCCCATTCATCAAAAGCTGGTGTGAAACAAGTGAAAGTCAACATGTTCATCCCCATTACTTAGCTGGTTGGCAGTCTTCAGCGAGCTCTCGCACTCCGTCGAAGACTTCTCCGGGCCCAGATCTATGGTTAGTCTCCAGCCTATTCATCAAAAGCTGGTGTGAAACAAGTGTAAGTCAACATGTTCATACCTATTACTTAGCTGGTTGGCAGTCTTCAGCGAGCTCTCGCACTCCGTCGAAGACTTCTCCGGGCCCAGATCTATGGTCAGTCTCCGGCCCACTCATGAAAAGCTGGTGTGAAACAAGTGAAAGTCAACATGTTCATTCCCATTACTTAGATGGTTGGCAGTCTTCAGCGAGCTCTCGCACTGCGTCGAAGACTTCTCCAGCCCTAACCAGGTCAGTTTCCGGCCCATTCATCAAAAGCTGGTGTGAAACAAGTGAAAGTCAACATGTTCATACCCATTACTTAGCTGCTTGGCAGTCTTCAGCGAGCTCTCGCTTTGCGTCAAGGACTTCTCCGGGCCCAGATCTATGGCCAGTCTCCGGCCCATTCATCTAAAGCTGGTGTGAAACAAGTGAACGTCAACATGTTCATCCCCATTACTTAGACGGTTGGAAGTCTTCAGCAAGCTCTCGCACTGCGTCGAAGACTTCTCCAGCCCCAGCCAGGTCAGTCTCCGGCCCATTCATCAAAAGCTGGTGTGAAACAAGTGAAAGTCAGCATGTTCATTCCCATTACGTAGATGGTTGGCAGTCTTCAGCGAGCTCTCGCACTGCGTCGAGGACTTCTCCGGACCCAGATGTATGGTCAGTCTCCGGCCCATTCATCAAAAGCTGGTGTGAGACAAGTGAAAGTCAGCATGTTCATTCCCATTACGTAGATGGTTGGCAGTCTTCAGCGAGCTCTCGCACTGCGTCGAAGACTTCTCCAGCCCCAGCCAGGTCAGTCTCCGGCCCCATAAAAAGCTGGTGTGAAACAAGTGAAAGTCCACATGTTCATCCCCATTACTTAGCTGGTTGGCAGTCTTCAGCGAGCTCTCGCACTACGTCGAAGACTTCTCCGGGCCCAGATCTATGGTCAGTATCCGGCCCATTCATGAAAAGCTGGTGTGAAAAAGTGAAAGTCAACATGTTCATTCCCATTACTTAGCTGGTTGGCAGTCTTCAGCAAGCTCCCGCACTGCGTCGAAGACTTCTTCATCCCCAGCCAGGTCAGTCTCCGGCCCCATCAAAAGCTGGTGTGAAACAAGTGAAAGTCAACATGTTCATTCCCATTACTTAGCTGGTTGGCAGTCTTCAGCGAGCTCTCGCTTTGCGTCAAGAACTTTTCCGGGCCCAGATCTATGGTCAGTCTCCGGCCCATTACGGTCCCGTTCATGAAAAGCTGGTAGCTTGTGAAACAAGTGAAAGTCAACATGTTCATTCCCATTACTTAGCTGGTTGGCAGTCTTCAGCGAGCTCTCGCTTTGCGTCAAGGACTTCTCCGGGCCCAGATCTATGGTCAGTCTCCGGCCCATTCATGAAAAGCTGGTAGCTTTTAAAACAAGTGAAAGTCAACATGTTCATCCCCAGTACTTAGATGGTTGGCACTGTAACCAATGTAATTGGAAATTAGAATTTTTTTTTCGGACGATTGTGGTAGACACACGTCTTTGAGTGGCTTAAGGTTGTAGTACCTTCGAAACATTAAGTACAGATGTCGCAAGTGATTAGCTTCACAATACCATTGACTAAATTCGCCGTGATCGACGGAAGGTCCTCTGGTGCAATTGGAAGCACGTTGGACCGGCAATCCAGAGGAAGCGGGTTCGAATCCCGTGGCAACCAAAGTCTTTCGCAGTTGATTTTTTCTATGGTAAGCACATCTGTTACGACATTGTGGGATTAGAATTTTCTTTTTAGGGTATATTTTACGTTGGTAGGTACATTTTTGACAGACCACTAGGAGAAAAATATAAAAAACTAAGTTTAGGCAACGTTAACGTTTTGCACATGGCTGTGACAACTCGCAAATCTAAATGAGAAATACCTCTTAAAAAACCAGATTGTCAAGGATTGCCCTTAGAGAAGGCAAAAAAACCGGCCAAGAGCGTGACGAGCCATGCTCAGTGTATGGTTCCATAGTTATTCAAAAACGGCTGGGCCGATTATGTATGAAATAGTTTTATTTTAAAATATTTCTTAAGCCATTTTTTTCCTATTTTTTGGACCCATGGATTAAAGGTTAGAGGAGGCGACACAATTTTTTTTATTCCGTAGCGATTGTCTCCGTAAATAATCACATTACAAAAAAACTTTCTTTCGAAACCCTTATTCTTTTAAAAACGATACCCCACACTATAGGATTACAGTAAAACAAAAAAATCATCCCGACTTTACTATTAGGGGAGATTACATGTTATTTTACCACTTTGTCGGCGTGATTATGTATAACCATAGCAAATTGCAATCTAGTACTAACGGCCACTGAGCTATGCTGCGGACAGACAGACCGACATGGCGAAACTATAACAGTTCCTAGTTCACTACAAAACCCTAAAAGTCGCATTAGTAATTAAATGTTCCTTTTCAGGTGGATGTCGGGCAAAGCCTGGGACACCATCAAGACCTGGTGGTGTCGTGCAAGTTCAGCCCGCGCTACCACCTGCTGGTCACCGGCTGCCTAGAGGGCAAAATCGTGTGGTATGAGCCATTCAGCGGGGAGTCCATGTACTAGATACTTAATTATATTAGGCATATTCAATATCTATTTGTTGTTTTATTTTCAATCTTTAAACTTTTGACCGCCATTGTCGTGTGTACTACAGCCAGATTAAGTTCTAATTTTAACCCTTAACCCCTCGTGTCGCGAATATTTTTTTCTAATAGTTTCCTCGTCACTGATCAGTGTTTAGACTATACGAATGGTTAAATACATAACCTTGACAAAGATTTGTTCAAATTTTAATTCTGACATGTTGCCAATAGAGTTGAGAATACATGATGCATATATACATCACTATGCATTTAAGGGTTAAGGCCTCGGTAGTGACTCAGCCTTGGAAGCTGGAGGTTCTGGGTTGGAATCCCGACGAGGGCATTTTGCATGTGCACGCCACGCAAGCGGTGTGCCATCCAGCCTTTGTTTGGTATAAATCCTTGGGTTAAATTACAACTGAATAAAAATTAATAAACATGGTAAAATATTTATTTAACAATTTACACTAAACTTGATTCACATTGCATTACAAAAGATATAAACCGAATTTACACTATACAACATGCATGCAACATTTTCAACAACCTCAATCCACCGAACACGATTGTAAAATCGTAACTTGATATAATCTTGATTTAGTAAATATGCAAGCACAATCAAATTAAGTCACATCACTTGTTTCTCAATAGCGAACGTGCGTATTAAAGGATGTGCTGCTTTGTGGCCTATATTTAAATTATCAATTTGACGTTGCTTACGCATGCCACGTGCAGCACACGTGCCGGCCAGGTACACACAGTTCCTCAGATTAGAACATTCAGTACATGAGAACTACTAGGGATGTCCTTAATTTTTAGTGCTGTCCGATAGCTATATAAACCGGTCAGATTGAGGCAACGTTTGCGCAGGTTAGACGTGTCCGCTCTCCTTAAGCTTGGCGATGAGGGTGTCAACATCAGGCACGACGGAGCCAGCCTGTCGCACGGGCGGGTCTTCCACGGATACCACCTTGATCCTGGGCGCTATGTCCACGCCTAGGTCCTTTGGAGTCACTTTCTTGAGGGGCTTCTTTTTGGCTTTCTGGAAAAAATACTTGTGTTAGAAACAATGGGAAAGTAATAGATTACTCTAACACAAAGACTTTTATTCTCTTTGACAAAGACTGCGTAATGTGAAAGCCACACACTAGATTAAGTGGTAGAAACACGTTTTGCCACATTTATACTTTTGTACTTGATAAACCATTGCATTACACTGAACCGAAGGATATACTTAATATATCCTTACCAGCCGCTTAGCAGTCTAATTAGTCTAGCTAGTAATTCTAATTAGTTAACACCTTTTCGGAGCCACGTCAAATACAAAAGCTTTCACTGAGACGCCAAGCCCACAAAATACCGAAACCAAATTTAATTTTACGCACATGCGTGGCAGTTTATATTGCTCTGTGGACCAAGACTTATATATCGGTCTTTGGCGTTCAACCTGCGGTGCCAATATATCAGTTGTTGGCGTTCAAATGGTCAATAGCGGCGGCCTTAGAGGGTGGCGAACAAGACAACCGCACGGGGCCTCGCGGAACAACAAAAGTAATTAACACATACTTTTCGTGAAGGGCATAGGCCTCGCAAATACTTGCCAGAGCCTCACAACGGGTAAAGTCGCCGCTATTACTTTTTGTATTACCATGATATTAAAAAAAAACTTATGAACGAAATATCATTTGATATTCACAAGTGCTTTACGGTGAAGGAAAAAATCGTGAGGAAACCTGCATACACCTACGCTACCTACCCTAAATCAAGGGTGTATGTGAAGTCCCCAACAAGTACTGGGCCAGCGTTGGGACCACGCAAAATAGGCACGTTTGATGTCGTGTTGCGGTTGGCCAGAAAACAACAACCATGGAGCCATGACATTGAGTGAGCGGCGAATGGGGGCTTAAACCGCAGGTCGGTTTTGGTGACGATCAGCAGATTCAGTCCCGTCTATGGCACCACTCTTTGCCTTCTGAGTAGGGATCATCCATTAATTACGTCACACCTCAAAGGGGAGGGAGGGGATTCACAAAATGTGACATATTGTGACAGGGGGAGGGAGGAGTTCTATGTTTGTGACGTCACAATCCTCACATACATGAATACATGAACTAAAATAATAGAAAATCCAAAATCCTTGGACGGAGGAAGAATAAGTTATTTTCTCAATAAAATAAATAAATAATAAAAAGTTACTTTCAAAGTGATGTTGTAACTTTTACCTATTTAAACTAGAAATCTACATGTGACGTCACACTATGGGGGGAGGGTGTAGTTAATTGTGACAAGGGGGGAGGGAGGGGTCAAAAATCATAAATTTAGTGTGACGTAATTAATGGATGATCCCGTAGAGCTAACTATGTCATGTGCTGACGTGTTACCATGATGTTGGGGAGAGTGGCGTATCGGGGCTCGTTGAGTCGCAGGTCTGCGCTGATGACGGCCGGCAGCTTCGTCTTGACCACTTCCAATCCGCCGTCGATTTCTCGCGTCACCGTCAGTCCCGCGTCACTTTTCTCCACCTGGGCAGAATTAATGTTACTTATTGAAACGAAATGCCACAAAGATTTCAGTAAATATCAATCGGAACAAATGAATTGGCAATTGTTAGCGCCCATAATTGTAAACGTATATATGGTGGTCAAACGGTTTAAGTATTATGAAATACAACTAGTTAATTATAAACCCTATTTTATGAATCACAAGGCAAACTGGATAGTTACCGAATTACTCCGTGAAGATGGCATTTACAATAGTGCCGAAATATCGGGTGCTCAATCATTTGAATTTACATGATAAATGGGCCAATCTGCGACCATAATCAACTTTTCGATCCACATATTTTCTGTCTGTTGCGTTACTTTTCATAAAATTACAACGTCAATGAATACTATACACAATGCACATATTTACAACGAAAAACGGTTGAAACCTAAACGTATCGATGTGAACTCGTGTGGGGCCTAACTCATGTACAATTTATAAGCATTTTTCTAGCAAACTTGATGAAATTGTCACCTGCGTTAGGTACGGGACGAAATAGTGTCGATCGAAAAGTAGATTGGCCCAAATATCCCGTTTTAAGTCAAATAATGTAAATGACCATGTTAGCTTAAAAACGTATACTTCATTAATTAGTTACCTTTGATGCGAATGTGCCCTGGGGCCAGTCCAGAATTGCAGCAGTCATCTGGGCAGTCTGATTAGAGTCATCATCAATAGCCTGCAAAGAAGGTAAGATTAAACAAAAACTATATAAAAAGCATATTATTATTATCATCTATTTATAAGTATGTATAAACATAAGTTAGCCTATCTTTACCTATTATAACGTAAATCATAAAAATGCCTTGTTTGTTTTCATTAGTATTCATTAATATGGATGAAGATGCTTCTGTAAAATAAACAATGATATGGCGGTACCCCATCTTATCAGTTAGTTCCTTTAGTATCAAGTTCTACTTCTTGAACTTCAGTTATAATTATGTTTATAGGCAGAGATCGGAAAAATGGGCGTCATTGTTCGCAAAAATATGGACATCAGTCCAAAGTTGGTTAAATTATTAATCAATTAATCGTTTTATGAATATTACATATTTGATAAGTAAGTATGAAAATCTTTGTAGTGTAGTTACCTGATGATGGCTTAGAAACTAAATTTCAAGAAATTATTCAATAAATTAATCTTAAAATAAATTTTAGTGTCTTGTCTATATTATTGCAACTGACGCAGTTTCAAAGTAAACACAGAATAATTATGTGGTTCTTCAATAATTTTGTGGATTGTATAATTTAAGATTAACATACACATAGTATGGATAAATAGGATTTGGAATATGTGAAATCAGCCAAACATATTCTAGGTCAAATAAACCCACTGCTCTATCCTTTTGACAGCCACAGTCGGCTATAGGCGAAAGTCTTGCCATGGACACTAAAGACAGCTAGAGCCGTCAACGTCACTGATACAAAAGCAACTTATGTGGTAAATCGTAAAGTTAAACTTCTCTGCTCAGCATATTGCTTTGCTGTCTGGCGGTCAAAAAGCTATATATGCTTTCATAAAGGATTGGACGTAAATACAAAGAACTGACCTGTTTTCCAACTATAACTATGTCAGCCTTCTCATCCTGGGACAGCTTGGCCAGGATTTTGGCAACATGCAGCGGCTGCAGGGTCTCGTACTGAGCACCAGCCACCTCAACGTGGATGGCACGGTCAGCTCCCATGGCAAGAGCTGTCCTTAAGGTTTCCTAAGGATATAACACATGGATTATAGTAAATAAAAATAAATTTTAAAGGTACATATTGACGCTTATCATATTGACTCTCATATTGACGCTTAACAATGCTGTATTCCAAAATAGTATGTGCTTGCAATTCGAGTTCTAGTGCTTCATCATTAAATTCAAATTACGAGAAAATATTGTCCAAAGATGCAGCGCTGTTCATGATAAGCGTTGATATTAAGATAGTATTGCTAGTCAGTAAGATTCTGGCTGAATTAAAGATAAAGTGCCGCCTATCAACCATTTGCCTTCAACGGATCCTACAGTACTTCGGTCACGTGGCTAGACGCGAGCCAGACAGTCTTGACAAGCTTATTGTTGTTGGTCATGTGGAAGGAAAAAGGAGTCGTGGAAGATCACCAACCCGTTGGACCGATGCAGTGAAGGAAGCCTGTCAGGGTACCCTTCAAGCGTCTTTCCGGAAGGCGGAAAACCGTGCTGAGTGGGAGCTTTGGTGCAGGAAATTTCGGCCTCAAATGGTCACGACCCTCAGTCATGAGGAAACAAAGAAGAAGAAGAAGAAGAAAGCTACTCAGTAAAATTGGAATAGCTTTGATTATCTGAACATTTGGATGCCACTGTTAAACACTTACTGCGGTATGGGGTTTGTGCAATCTCATACAAGTTATTGTGCAGTGAAGTGCAATGCCGGAGGTAACATTTTAAACAAAAAGTCTTCAACCATACAAATTATTAAACTAATATTGTATGTTTTAATTTGTATGAGAAATGTAACATTGTCACTATCTGCCATGTACCATGTTCCTATTTGAGCCATCATGAGTCCACTGGGTCCTACACTGTCTATGAATATGACACCAAAACATCCATAATATCATCAAAGATGTTTATGGAGTGCTCCAGTCCACGAAAATTATCCTCACCTGAGCCTGAGTGGGCCCGCAGGACACAGCAATGACCTCACTGGCCAACTTCTTTTCCTTCATGCGGACTGCTTCCTCCACTGCAATTTCATCAAAGGGATTCATGGAGTGCTTCACGCCATCAGTCACTACGCCAGACTTGTCTGGCTTCACACGAACCTGAAAAGCAGGGGGTTTTAATAGGAAGCACACGAAAAAAAAAAATTTTTGTGTAGGTAACGTAAAAGAATCTACATTGTAGATCTTCTGGCTTCGTTATAAAAATAGGTGCATATCTTATAGTAAATAACGATTTTCGTCAATATACATTTTATTATTTAGTTAAAATTTATAACATGTTGAGTTTTTAAGACAGTATCACTTATAATCAGTTATTAGATCGACCCCCGAACTTGATTATCTTTTGTAACCTTAAATTTGAAATATTTACTTACCTTTACAGCATAATCGATAACTCTCTTAACTCCGACCAAAACGCGAGCCATATTTAAATATTAATTAATTTGAAGCAGTTTTAGTAAAAACAAAATAAAATCTAACTTTGAGTTCGAAGTCCAAAATAAAATGAATGAATAGTGATGTGAATGTGATACACAAGTATAATCGCACTTCGCATACGTCAAAACTGTCGCAATAGTTTCCGGCTGTCATCGATGTGGTATCGATTTAAAATCGGCAAATCAGTATAACCAAGTTGATCTTTATTTTATTATGTAGTATAAAACGTATGAAACTTTATTCACGTAAAATACGAAGAAATAATTAAATAAAACAAAATTAAAAGTAAGTCAACTTAAGTTAGGTTAGGAACCTATTTTTACATGTCTATCGGCCATTTAGGTACATCTCTCTGAATGGCAATTTGAGGAACGTGTCTGCTCTATAAAATAATAGCCTCGCTCGGGACTCGAGATGGTAGCTCTCACTGAGAGATGTCCACGCATGTTGAATTCCTGACTAATGGCCGTTCCTGTTGCCACGGCACGAGGCTCAAACCATCGGGCCTTTAACCGTTATCACGCACCAAGCCATTACTAGGTTCAAATGTGGCCGACACATTAACGCTAGCTAGAGCTCACATATGTAATATCTGGGTCGCATTTTATAAAGTTATAGTTTACAATGCTTTATAAAACGCGACCCTGGTGGTCAAGTTTCTCTCCTAACTGTAAATGTTGTATGGTGAAATTTGATACATAATTTATTTAACCATAGGTACAGCTGTAATCCCAAGATTTTGCTTGCCTCATGAAGATCCTTGTGGGGAGTCAGTTAGCTTGATTGGGGTAAATCACTACTTAAGTGAATATATTGTACCTATATACAGTGTGTAAATCTAATACGGGCGATCAATTAAATCAGGCATGGGATTCATTAGTGTAATCATGAATCACAAGGTTTTTTTTAAAGTTACTCTTAATTTAGACATCACAGAATTTTTTTAAGATTATCGGAGCAGCAATGTAGGTACGAACATTTGTTATTGTTGATTTGGCAGCTTGTCATCTGCTTTTGAAATTAGCTGTCAACGAGTGCTTGATTCGTGTATGTTGCTTTACATTGCGCGCCGAACTATTTTGTATGGAAAATTTTGTTGCTCTGATTTTGAGTAAAAATTATTTGAATGTACTTATTTTGTCGTAAACTAACACCCCTTAAGAGCTTCGCCCGTATTAGACTTACACCCTGTATATAGTATCGGAGTGAGGGTGGATCCTTGCGGTACACCTGTGCGACACAGCTGTATTGCACATCTATGCACACACCTGTGTACAGGTGAAGTGTGGATTTGGCGACACCGTGCTTCACTTGAAACATTCTTTCATGGAGATACGAAGTCATTATAGGGTAAAAGCCAGGTAAAAGCAGTGAGGCAAGAGCTTCTTCATCTTGCGCAAAAAACCCGATTGCCAGACCCTATCAAAGGCTTGTATAATTACTGGAAAGTAATATCTTTTTGATATAGATATGGTTATTTGCACTTGACTGTATCTAAGTATATGAAATGTTTCTTTTATAGGTAGGTATACGGAAAAATAACATAAAAACTATTTATTTCTTGAGGAATATTTATTCAGTAAAGCACATATACACAGGACTAAGACAGGAAATAAAGACATTAATACTAGAAAGCCTTCAAAAAATACTATGAAATTATTTATTTTATTTTAGTTACATGGAAAACCAACAGCGCTATAATGTATCTATAAATAATAATAGAATCACAAAGCCAATTACAGGTTCTCGCTTATGGAAACATCATCTAATTCTTAGCCCAATTAAATAAACCTACTTACAAATTCATACTGCATGAGACCAGTGAATGTATAATATAAAACTAAACAAAGAAAAAAAATGTTTTTTCTTTGTTTAATCTCACACTGATAATAAAAAAAAAACATATAAATGAGAAAGAAAAAACTGCTAATTGCAGGGATCTGTTTTATCACCAGCCCTTTTCGGAATATTCGTAACTGACTTAATAGCCATAATAGAGTCAGAATCGTGCTTCTTCGCAGATGATGGGAAATTCTTCGCCAACCCTCTCATTTCCTCAGGCCAGCTCCAAGCGGATCTGGATCGACTAGTGGAGTGGACTTCGCAGTGGATACTCAAATTGAATGTCTCTATATGCACGGTTCTGCACCTTGGTAAGAAAAATCCCATGGTCCAATACACGATAGGGAGCTCCCCGATTGCGGCGGTGACAAGTCAGAAGGATCTCGGTGTGACAATCACAAATAACTTGAAGTGGGCTGAGCACATAAATAATATTGTCAAAAAGGCAAACTCGTTTTTATATGTCGTTAAGCGCTCATTTCAATGCGTGTCAGTTGAAGCTTTTGTAAAGATTTATAAGACATATGTTCGGCCTCTTCTTGAATACGCGTTCCAAGTGTGGAGTCCGTATTTCGTCAAAGATATAGACATTTTGGAGAGTGTCCAGCGAAGAGCCACTAAAATCCCTTTTAAGCTAAAACGTCTACCGTATGAAGAGAGGCTAAAGGTTTTGAAGTTGCCCACACTTAAAGCAAGAAGAGCAAGAGGAGACCTTATTGAGTGTTTCAAGATCGTTACTCACTGTTACAACCTCCCCGACATTCACAACATAGTCTGTATGAGAACAGTCAGCCGCGATACCCGAGGTCACAGCCTAAAAATTGTCCGTACTTCCACTAACACTAAAGCTGCATACCACTCGCTGTCTAACCGTGTTGTGGTGTCTTGGAATAGCTTACCGGACAGTGTGGTCACTGCTCCCTCAGTTAATGCTTTTAAAAACCGACTTGACAAATGGCTTTTGGACAATAAATTGGACTAATAATTTATTGGAGCTCTGTGATGTGAAGTGACTTTTGTGAAATTTACCAACTTGAACTATATATTAACTTTTTTTTTTTTTGGACACTGTGTGACATAGGCACATCAGCTAAAAGCTGCTCGCCTATAATAAATAATAATAATAATAATTGTTAGCACATTAGTCTAGATACATTGAAAATATCAGTAACACACCGAGCCCTGTCCAATGCCAGCAGTAACACTGCTCATAAAATATTGTATCAAATTTCTTCTTTATAACTGGTATGCTATCACTATGTATATCAATATCACAATGTATACTCGCCCTGTTTAGGCTCATGCCTGCCCTACATATGAAACTGTTCTTCCTGTACCTAGTAGTAGTTTGATAATTACTAATGGGACGAAAATGCCTAAACTTCCTTGACGGAACATTAAAAGATATCTTATGCAGCAATTACATTACCTTTAATTATACGAGTATGAATCAAGTATACTATATCTGCAATTTCACGGCGCTTCACGAGTGGAATCAAATGCTATTGCCTACATTGCTTAAAGTAGTCGCTAGAATTGTAATTAATACTCATTTTATAACAGAGGAATTTTATAAATTTAGACTGTAATCTCTCCACCCTATCAACATAAATTTGATACTGAGGATTCCATATCTGGGATGCGTATTCAAGTTTACTTCTCACGTAAGCACAATATAGAATTTTGAGAGTTTTGGGATGGGTAAAGCAAACTGTTACGCATTATAAAATCGAGTGATTTGGAAGTTTTACCTACGATACTATCAATATGGTCACTGAAAATAAGCTTGGAATCATGAGTGATTCCTAAATCTCGCATGCTTCCTACTCGCTGGAGGGTACTACTTTTGAGCGAATACGAGGTAATGATGTTACTCAGCTTACGAGAGAAAGTGACCGTGAAACATTTAGCGGGATTTAAATCAAGTTTATTCTTAATGCAATAGGCATCTAGTCTCCCTAGATCAGATTGAAGGGCCAATACATCAGCGGGTGAAGAAATTTTAGCAAAAATTTTCATGTCATCAGCAAAACTGAGCAACTTGGAGGAATGGAAGCTGGTACCTATGTCGTTGACAAAAATGTTAAATAAAAGCGGGCCTAATAAGGACCCTTGCGGAACTCCACTTGGTACAGTTACCCAGTTTGACGTGAAATTATGGGTCACCACCGACTGACACAGATTTTTTATATATGATGCAAACCATCTTAAAAGATCCCCTCTAATACCAATCAAGTAAAGCTTAGATATTAAGATATCATGGTCAATGCGATCGAAAGCTTTACTATAATCTGTATAGATGACGTCCACTTGATGACCATTGTCCATTGACTCGGTAATAAAATCATTGAATAAAGCCAGGTTATAAACTGTAGACCTATGTGGAACGAACCCATGCTGATTGTTATCAATAGAATTATTTAACACTGATGAAATCTGTATGCACCACTTTTTCCAAAACCTTAGCAATAATGCATAATTTAGAAATCGGTCTGTAGTTAAACACATCGGTTTTAGAACCTTTTTTTACTATAGAAACAATACCAAAGGGGCCCTATTCCTTAGGTAGTATATATTTAATTTATTATTAATCATTTTTGTATTTCTTGTAAATTGATCCAAGCGCTAGTCGGGCGACTGAACAGAAAAGTTTCCGGGTCGATGTCCAGAGGGTAGGGCGTCTTGGCACTCGGCTTGAGAATGAAGTTCTCGATGATACACATTATTGCCACTTTCACTTGAAGGACAGCTATGCGCATGCCTGTAAACATACATTTCAACTTTTTATTTAGTTATAAATAAATACATATTTTTGGACATCTTTACACAAATCGACCTAGTCCCACGGTAAGCTCAATTAAGGCTTGTGATGTAACGTGGGTACCAGGCGACGATATATATAATAGAATATAGAAATAATACATATAGAATATAGATACTTAAATACATAGACAGCGATGACCAAGGAACAAATATTTGTGATAAATAAATACACAAATAATGCCCTCGCCGAGATTCGAACCCGGAATCTCCAGCTTCGTAGGCAAGGTCACTACCAACTAGGCTACGGAGGCAGACAAAACTAAAATTGCATCACAGTTCTGACCAACGAAAGCTTTTTCTGGGATTTTTATATTAGACAATCCAGTATCACGAAAACACAAGAAACAAATATTTTTTTTGGTAGCTAACTCTGCAAGTTTGTAGTTTCTACGAAATATTTCACATCGCTTGACTCTTTTCGGTAGCAAATGTAAGTAACAAACAAAATGTCAAACAGTAACAGTAGAATAGCGGAGTGGAATCGGAACCTACTGAGGGAGGAGTGAGAAAATACCTAAAGCATATAATATTTTTCATGCCTCCATCAGGCGCCCTTAAACTTACTAACCACGGAAAGCAACTCTTACCTATACACTTTCTAGGTCCATCACCAAAAGGCATGAATGTGCATTTCGGTCTTTTAGCAATTTCTTCTTCCGAAAACCGTTCGGGGTCGAACTTGTTGGGTGCCGGATAGTATTTGGGGTCAACCTGGATGCTACCGATAGGTATTATAACTGAAGTGCCTTCAGTTATTCGGATAGGTTTTCGCCCAGGGATCTCCAAAGTGCAATTTTTCGTGCACTCCCGAGACAGTACCGATATGGGTAGGTATAAACGAAGAGATTCTGCAAAATAATGCGTGCATGAAAATTACTTAATAGCCATAAAATCATCAATCTCTTATAATAATTTCTGTTATCTGCAATTGTAAATCTTTACATTAGCAGAAGCTGAGCCTTTTTAAAATAACGTGCTTACCATTTAAAACCATATCCAAGTATTTAAATGTCTCGATATCCTCCAGTGTGTATTCTCCATTAGTTCTCAATTTCAGGTCTGCAATCTCGGAGCGAAGTTTGTCTTGATATTTTGGGTGCCACGCGAGCTACGACAGTCAAAATTAGATGTTCAGTATCTATATTAAAGAAATGAAAGCAAAAATTATTTGGAACCAGAGCTGAAAAATAATACACTAATACATTTGTATATTCATATTATTGTATTTCGATGTTAAAATCTTTACTTTAATCTCATAAGAAAACAAGCACGTTAAGCAAAATAAGACTTATAAATAGTGTACCTAAGTGTAACTAATGTCGGACCTGGCCTACTATACCGCGAAAATCGAAGTTAGTAAATTTCGAAGATTTTTCTCTGTCACTCCAACGTAGGCGTCATTAGAGTGAGAAAGAGAAATCCTCGAAATTTACGAATTTCGTTTTTCGTGGTAGGGCTGCTGAGTAGAAAGAAACTCAACCGAGACGTGCAGTGAGGCGTCCATATAAAAAAAAAACAAATGCAAACGTAAAAGCGAGTAGCTTGAGGGCACAACGTTCAAATCCCTCGACGCTCGATGCCCCGGTGCACGCCCCGCTCGATCATCAATTTGCATAGGTAGGTACTTACGGCAAACAATGCTATTATCAGGGCATTACTTGAGGTCTCGAACAGGTCCAGTAGGATCGTGAACACGTGACTAGTGATGTACTCATCTGTGATCACTGGAACAAAAACAAGCGAGTTGGTCCTTCGAACCGGATCGTAAACTATGTCACTTGATTCCACGCCATGGACTACCGTGGGTTTAACGCATAAAAATATGTTATAATGCGCACGTGCACAGTAGATGAAGACATATATATGACACAATAATATATATGAGGACAAGAAGCACTCGTAGCTAATATATATTATCCTTCGTGATGAAAATCCTAGATCGTCACAGATTGATCATAAATAATGCACAGTTTGACACCTGGGGCTGGATTGATCACAAGATTTAAGATAATTTAATATTAAGTAAAAAATATTGTATGTATAAAATATTACCTCCTTTATCATCGTTTTCTCTGAGAGCCATCATTACTTGATACACGTCGTTGCGTTTTTTGCCGGTAGCTGTACGTTCTCTTATTATTTCTTGAGTCAAAGAGACTAGCACATTCTCCAGCTTCTTCGACGAGATCCTGAAGATTTAATCCATGAATATCATGAGAATTTAATATCAACGGACGCTTAAAATATCGCTTTTCACAAACGTGTACTTTTATTCTATCTTAGAAAAATTCGTTAAAATTGCCTGCCACCATAACCTAGAATTGTAGGTATCTAAAATTAGCCCTTGTGACATTGTAAGTATCTATGCTAGATTGCAATGCTAGTACTCTGTGCGAGCAAGTCGCAAGCTCTTTGGCCTTCAGTTACGCCAACCAGACGTAATTAGTAAAGATTTCATTTATCTATATACCTAAATCGTACGAAATTGTAAATAAAGTCAAGTTCACGTAGTCCGGCTGGTGTTTGCCTCTCCTATGCCATTAAATATTGTATCGTACTTGGTATTCTACGGCTGGTAACAACATCTAAAATCGTTAATTTCGAGCACCTACTTATCTTTGTATTCGCTGGAATCGCTGCAACCTAATCGGAGCGGCAGAAACAAACTGCCTAAAATTTACGAAACTAACCTCATCTGGAATATCTTATTAAGTGCGGGAACCATAGCAATTGCTAGGTATTTGATGTTGTCCATCAAGGTGAGTTCGACTTTACGCGCCACCTCGTCGGTGATGGTCGCGAAGAAGGACCTTCGGTCGGTGAACGTGTTGTTCTCGATGCCGCAGATCGCGTTCGCCATTACGTCTGTTGTGAACATTGCGGTTATCTGGGGATAAAAATGTTGGGTACTTAAAATATTTAAAAAAAAATTAAGTACCAATGTTTTTATACAAAATCTAAGAACAAGATTATAATATTATTATAATTTTATGATTATTTATAAATATGCTGGCGTGGAATAAGCGGATAGGGTATACACGTATACAGATCAAGATAACAAGTCATCAGATGATTTTTACCATAACAGCTGGATCAGTAATTGCTTTCTACTTAATTATGAACCTATCACGAATATGTCAATATACAAGCTAGGTAGATAAGTTATTACTAAGTTACGCACACTACCATTTACGGTAGCCGTAAAATCATAGATATTTAATGGATTAGGGAGAAGAAAATATTAAACTAGCAAACGTTACCTCTTTCAGATCCGCTAAGCGTTCCATTGAGTCATAATTGTTCCTCAAGTATTTGACCATTTCGTCTCCAACTCCGACGATGCTGGGCAGGTAGCCCTTCAGCTTCGAGGTGCTGAGCGCCGGCGCGGCGTGGTTCCGGGACATCTTCCAATGTTCTTTTTTCGAGAAGAAAGGGTTCCAGCCAGCGAGGACGTCGTAAGTCTTGTCTATCTACAGGAAGACAGAGAAAATAAAATTCATGGGTCTAAAATGTGTTGGCCATTTGTTTGACCATTTTCCGCAACTCTACATCAAACGTGCCTATTTTGCGTGCGTCCAACGCATACAGGCCACATACACACTTGATTTTTTTCGTAGAGGTATATGAAGTTTCTCAGGATGTTTTCCTTCACCGTAAAACACGTGTGATTATCGAATGATATTTCGTACCTACATGACTTTCTGAAAAACTCATCGGTACGAGGATCGAAGCCACGACCGCTGCGTAGCAGCCGTGCGTTTTACCGTTCGATCACAAGCGCTAAAATCTGTGTACATATTTACAATATTCTTATAAAATTGGTACAAGACACCCCTGCTGGCTAGAACTATACATAGTCATGATAGGTACATACCTACCTGAGTACTTACTATTTAACTACCAAATATTTTGATCTCTATAGTTAATTTGCGAACATTCTCTTTCAAGTAGGTAAGTGCCCAGGTGGTACTTATGCAATTATGCGGTTATTGTCTAGTACTAAGCAATAATACTCAAAATACAAACAACTATTTCTGCGGAGCAAATTGCCCTCAGCGGGATTCAAACCGGAGATTTCCAGCTTTGTCGGCAGAATCACTATAGCGATTGTGATACGGATATTGTCAAAATTTTCTACAAGGTCAATGCGGGTAAGACCGTCTATCTGGAAAGTCCGTCTACCAACTCATTTCCGACCCTAATTGAACAGTATAAGACGCATATGACGGACTTTCCTTCAAAATAAAATATGCCGGACTTAGCCGCACTGACCTCATACACATTTTTAGGCAATTTTGCAAATTTTAAACAATCTACTCGTACTTGTTCAATCTAAGTAGGTACTTACCTCATAACCATTGTTAGCGAAGTTGGCGAAGTCAGTCGTTAAGATGGTCTTTATTAATTCAGGATCTCGGACCAGGAGAGCGGGGGCGGTCATTTGATAATATCGAAACTCTCTGGAATTATACGAAATTAGAAACAATTACGGAAGTAAAAATAATATGCGTTTTTACACGTTCGTATTAAAGGATAAACGAGCGCTTTACGAGCTACCTAGTGAGGGGAAAATTAATCAATATCTTTAAAAAATATCGTGCTTCTTGACAAAATTAATTGTTGTCTACAGCATAAGAAATAAATAATACTGGTATGTATGTAGTAGGTAATAAAACGAATAATTAATAGGTATTTGTAAATGAAATCGTATGGTAGTCTGCATGCGAAACTTCAGGAAAAAAAAACATGAATAAATAGAAAACATGATAATGTTAGTTAGTATAAATGCGCACGCTATGTCTTGTTATTGCATGTTCATTGTATTTTTGTGGACATCTTTTATTGGCTTTGTTTACTGTACGTTCAGTTTTTGTAAATTTTTCATGTACTGCTGTTGATGCCCCAAATAAATAAAATAAAAATAAAATAAAAATAAATTGTGTAAGTACGCACTTTGCAGCGACGGAAACGAAATTAAGTAGGTACAGTCGCCATCAGATACATCAGAGCGGCCACGGTGCTCAGGTGGCTTATAATGGTCAAGCGTTTACCGTTTATCGTGCTACCCGTCACCCTCGCACTTGCATACTTGTCAGAGCGTGACGGCAACGCTGTTGTTGTTGTACTCGTATTCTGGATTTCTGACCATTTTTTTCGCAACTCGACATCAAACGTGCCTGTTTTGCGTAGTCCCAACGCTGGCCTGTAGGTACTTATTGGGGACTACGGCAAAATTAACACGGTACCATCATATAAGCCTACAGAAATATCTAAACATGCACTCTAACGTCCTGACAATACAGTTGCTCAGATATTTGTGAGCACCCCGGCAGCTCCGATATATCTGATGGCTACTGTGATACTTACTTGTACAGTTCGGCATAGAGTTGAGCTACATGTTTCTTCAGGAATAAAACCTGCTTGAAATGTCCAAAGAACCACTTGCGCCCAGATGCCACAGGCACCCCTTGCTCCGCCCAATAATCCGAAGATTTACTTTTAAAGTATAATAAAATGATTATTAAAATCAATGCAATTATTGACCACATGTTTACAAGGTATTTGTACGGCTCTGCGACTGAGGATACTTGAGAACGACACGAGTATTTATACTTAAATTATATCCATCACTTCAGATTTACTTAGTCTTAAAGAGTTTCGCGATTAAGACGAGAATAGGATGACAATATTATACCTACTTACATGTGCCTATTTATCTAAAGCAAAACAAAGTAATCTATAGGTATCAGTAAAAGATAACCAAAACCAAGACTCAACAAAGTAGGTAGGTACATTTACCCCCATACTAGGAAACGTGGATATTAAATAGGTCCCTGTAGAAACATTGACAGATAGGTATACAGGGTGTAATCGTAAAGTGTCGCCAGGCGATTACTTCGTACATATAAGAGATATTACAAGATTTCAAAAGGGTATCGAAAGTGCGTCACCCAATGAGTAAAATTACATTAATAACTTTTTTAACCTTTTGGACGCCAACGACTGATATATTGGCACCGCAGGTTCAACGCCACAGACCGATATATAAGTCCTGGCCCACAGAGCAATATAAACCTACATGCATGTGCGTAAAGTTCACATTCAGATTTGATAATTTATTAACGTGGCGTTTGAGTGACAGCTTTTGTATTAGACGTGGCGTCAAAAAGGTTAATAAGGTCATAGGGCTATCCCAAACAAGAACTTCAAAGCTTCCCATACATTTAGTACGACGTTCGTCGAAAGACAAATTTGTATGGTCTACTTAAATTTCAATATTTTTTCCCCTCACTAGCTCGTAAAGCGCTCTTTTATCCTTTGATACGAGCGGGTAAAAACGCATTTTATTCACTTGTGAGGCAAAGTAATCTCTAATTCCTATAGCCCACTACTACCTAGTATAAGTGGATCTGCATGCCCGTAGTAAACATGCGCAATCGGAGCTTACATGTTAAATTGGTCAATTCTCATTGGTGACTTTGTAAGCCATTGACTATATTTAAGTACCAGGAGTAACTCTACGATACGTTTCGACATTAAGTTTCAAATGTTTTTTAAGTTAATTTACTGTTGGATGAGATTTGTAATCATATTATTTCCTCGCGACAGTGAGGAGAAAAAAGTTGTATTACACTTGGCGGCAAAGTTTGTTCAACTCTCGTGCCTTGAGACTTTCGCAATGCTCGAGATTCCAGTTTTGAACCACTCGCTACGCTCGTGGCTCAATTTTGATTAACGACAGTTAAACAACAACTTTGCCCCCTTGTATAATAAATAAGTAATTATTTTATAAACGGTGGTTTTACCAACTTATTACAGTTTACTCGTGCAAATACCGCAAAAACTCAATGTCGAAACGTATCGTAGAGTAGAGTTACTCCTGGTACTTAAATATAAAGGCCCATATTCACCAAGCTGTACAAACGCTCGATCGCAGTAGTGTGTCCTAGACATGTGCGCCGCGCCGCCGCGCCGCCGCCGCCGATGATTTTTCCACGCCGCCGCCGCCGATGAATTTGACCGGCGTGAAATCGGCGTGTCAAAAATTTTGCTTCGTTTTTTAATTCTAATAATTAATTCCTAGTAAAACAAAAGGTTTACAATTTGACCGCGTACTTTGTTTTTATATTCACAGAATCACTTCAAAATGCATCGTAAACCGTTTGTAACAACAATATTACTAAAAGGTTTTAAAATAGACCTGCATTATTTGTAAACCCACGAACACGCTATGTCAAAGCTAGCTATTAAAGTCGAAACGGGAAGTTGCCAGCATAAAGTTAACAAAAGCATAGATTTTCGGTGAGATCGAGAGGTTCTATGACCAGTTCCTGTCGTACATTTCGGACGTAAAGCCCGTTGACAGCTTAGTAGGAGATCCAAGAGCCAAGCAGGCCTCATCATCATCATCATCATCATCAGCCTATGATAGTCCACTGCTGGACGTAGGCCTCTCCTATTAACTATGCATAGAGACGCATTAGGAGGTAAATGCCCAAGCAGGCCTACTACCGCGAAAATTTTTCTCTGTCGCTTCAACGTAGGCGTCGTTAGAATGAGAGAGACAAATCCTCGAAATTTACGAATATCGTTTTTCGCGGTAGGGCCGCTGTCCTGACTTTATACCGAAGATATCACGGACATAAGTCAGTGCTAGATTAAGATGTCCCTAAAGCAGGTTAAGACCAACAACCCCCCGTGGGGTGCCCACCTAGTCGTGGTGGAGGGGCTCAGTAACTGTGGACTGGTCACCCACGATGAAGCGAAGAGGCACCCAGGGCCGGCCAGTTTTGGGCCGCCGGCTGACTCGATGAGGACGCTCCAAGTGGGCTCACCGAGCCCGCTTAGGACGCGTGGAGGTGGACCGCAGAGGAAGAGGAGTGTCGGTGTTGTCGTTGCCGCTCTCCCTATCCTCTGCGACCGAGGCGGAATCGCAGGGGGAGAGGCGTAATGGTATTACGGAGCGCCACTCTACCCCCTGCGACCTTGGCGGGGCCGTTCCGCCGTAACGGCGTCGGTGGGGCTGCAGAGGAAGAGGAGTGTCAGTGTTCTCGTTGCCGCTCGCCCTATCCTCTGCAGCCGAAGTGTGGTCGGTGGCATAACCAGTATAACCACAGATCTGATATACCGCCGGGTGCCGGGAAACCTTCCGGCACCCACGGTCTCCTTGTGGCGGTCTCGGGAGGGTCCGCCACAATGCATCATGGAGACCGAGGAGGAAGGCGCGCCCAACCATCTGGCGCGCCCAGCGTGGAGGGTCTTCGGACACCCACGAGCGAGCGTGCTCGTAACCCCGCCCAAAAGGCGACGAGGTGGCATATGGGGGGGTTTTTAGTGGGTATACCGTAGGCCACATTAACCAAACGGGAGTCCCACATAACCGCTCCGGTCCCCTTCCGCACCCGGGCGGTATGCGTAAAGCATTCCCCCCTCCCCCCACCCTAAACAAAAAAAAAGGTTAAGACCAACAAGGCGCCGGGCGATAACAGAATAACTGAGCTTCTAAAACCGAGTGTTACACCGGTACTTTAAGTCGCCCAGAAGCTATGTAATTCGAGCTAGCGATTTTCCGAGGGAAAAACGTATGAAACATGGAACAGAACCAAATTGGTGTTGTTCTTTAAAAAAGGTAATATTAATAATACCCGTTTGAAGAACTACAAGGCCGTCTCGTTCCTTAGCCATGTTTTTGAACTGTTTTCTAGGGTCATCAGAATGTGTAGAACACGGACTTTTTTAGCACTTTTTTAGCCTCCCGAACAAGCTGGATTCCAAGGAAGCTATAGTGTGGCCCCCTAGTTCGCATCCATATATGAAGCTGCAGGAAATTATGCAAAAGACTGAAGAGTATAATTTCCCATTTTGCTTAGCGATTGTTGACCATAAGAAAGGCTTCGGTTCAGTGGAGATGTGAGCGGTACTTGTCTTCAGCGATGACTATCGGTACATCGAAGTGTTGAAGTCACAATGTTGGACCGAATACAGGAGCAGAGCATGAACACGATTCCGTTGCGAAGAGGCGTACGAGCACAGACGTTATTTCTCCGAAACTGTTTACTGACGCAATGGAAGACGCCTTGAGGTTCCTGGGATGGCAAGGAACTGGCATGACCACACACAGCGAATACATCACATCATTGTCATGCCGTTGTCATGCCAAGCCAATGGAGGATCTCAGCACGATCCTCTATGACCTTAAACGAGGTTCCCAATGAGTGAGCATAAAAAATAACATAGACACGACGAAACTTATGTCAAATGCCAATATTGTGCCCATCCCAGTTTCTGTTGAAAACTCGGTACATCAAGTGTTTTACTTGTACGCCTACGTAGGACAAATAGTCCAATGAAGTAAATTCAACTTCGAGAAAGATGTCAACAGATCGAATTCAACTCTGTTGGGCAATGTTTGGGAAACTATGCAATTTATTTTCGTCCGACATTATCGACATACCGCAGTGCCATAAGACGAAATGTTGAGTTACGACGTTGAAACATGGTCCTTTACTGTCGGCCATAATTCAAAACACAAAGTAGCTGAACGAGCTATAGACAGCTACGAGTATGTTCGGAGATGATGAGATGTGGTCCGGAGACGAACTAAAGTCACCTAGAAGTAGCCCTCTAGAAGCCCAGATTAGCAAGCTGAAGTGGCAATGGGCATGCCATACTGATTGAAGACCACAGTCTGTCAAACGGAGCTTAGTCGTCCGCTGATGGACAAACAACCTTATGAAGATCGCCGGGAGGCGGTGGATGTAGTTCGCTTCTAACCAGTATAAATGGAGGTTCAAAGGGGAGGCCTATACTATATTCAGCTGTGGACATGTTATAGTATGGCTAAAATTATTATGATGATAATTTGAAGTATTTTTAATGTTTTATGATGAAGTACATACTTCAATGACTTAAATATAGAACGTTTAGACCACATTTCTGGGCGACAGCTTTGTTTCAAATTCAGTCGAGGTCACGCCGAACACGCCGCCGCCGCCGGTAAAAAAACCATCGGACGCCGCCGCCGATGATTTTTCGATCGGCGCACACCTCTAGTGTGTCCACTATGATGACGCTGCTGCCCATCATTAATCTTCAATAAATGATTGGTCAATAACACTTCAATCCCTTAGTCGATTCTTACAATAGCCAAGGCAAGAGTTGGGATTATATCTCAAAAAGTAAAATAAAATTTCAGAACGTAAACCATAGATTGGAATGAGGGTTTTTGATACTTTTTCTGCCGCTATGGGGAGGTGAGATGGCAGCACAGAGCCGACCCTTTAACGAACTGTCAAAATAAATACGCGCATTTAATTTTCAACATATTTATAGGTTTATTTATTCTGAAAACCATTACTTTAGGCATATTGTTACCTAAAATAAATAAATAAAATAGTTCCAAGTCAATTCTCATGAAATTAACAAAGTTAAAGTAATTATTTTGAATACCAGTGACTTTGCGCGCCTGTTTTATAGCTCCGTCTTCAGTTCGATGACCGTGTAATAGTCGTAATCCATTACAAAATCAATTCTCTTCCAAATAAAATAGAATTTCAATAATTTAGGCCCAGGTGCCTACGAATAGTATGAATCTGACAGTTGTCGAGACCAGGTACGTACGAAGCGCCGCCTGGTGGCAGAAAAATTATCGAAAACCCTCATTGCTGCATACGACCGGAGGAGCATACATGCTGGGTAAGGTGGCTCGAGGAGGCATTATGACCTGATCGCTCGTACTCGAATATTGGCGCAAGCGAGCCGGATAGAAAGTAAACGCGCGGTAATAACGCCGCACATTCTCATAGTACGGCTACGGATATGTATGTATAACGCGAAAACGATCGTTTTACGGCTGACGTACGCGATCGGAAATGTTAAAATGCCCCGTCACATGCGTCGCTTTACTTACACCCGAGAAGGCTCGTGATGACTAGTCGTAACATAAGGGGGTGTGATTGTGAGCGACGCATATATTTTTATGGGTACTGTACCTACCCTAAATTTATTAAAGATCCTTTTCAGTACTAGCGTACTAGCAATGACATCGAAGTAGTGTAAACTTAAAACATCAAGGCTTTATTAAAACTTTGGTGGGTATAGCGATCAAATTCCAAGTAGGGCAGATATATATACTTAGTTCATAGATATTTCGATATCATCATATAAATGAGATTGTTAGAAATCTCTTACTACTGGTTATTTTGACATGGTTCTAGAGTGGCCTCTAAGGTTCCATTTGGTTAGTGTAGTATCTAGTTACACTGGCTGACTGGGCTCATGGTCAAAATTGCAAGTGATTAAGATAGTCATACTAATGAACTTCTCCCATACGACCAACATACTGCACTGCCGTTAGGTAAGTGAGCTCACGAGATTTTCGATCAAAATAAACCCGATTTTTAAAGATTTAGTAATTGGATCCAATATAACTGTCCCAAGGTATAAGTTGAGAATCTTCGTCGGGGCCCCCGACCCGACTGACAAAAAATGATGAAGATTCTCACGTTTTCGGGGCCCCGAGAGCACCTATACCTGCTGTGGTACAGTCAATCTCTTTGTAGTAGTCACATTCTTGTAAATCATAAATTTACTAACATTTACATTATTATATTAACTATACCAGCAGCGTAAAACTTTCGACCGACAAGATGATGATTTATAATAACTTAATAAGCAATGGTACTACGAGTATTAGGCGGGGGTGAGCTGCCTAGGAACTAATTTAACATGACTTACGTCAAATTAGTATGAAAACAGCTCACCCCAACCGATCATTGATAATCCGTTCGTAGGTATGTAGGTAAGTATATAAATTGTTTAAACTCACGATGATGAGCGGATTTGTTAAAACTGTTAAAAGTAGCCTGTAAGGGCATGACAATACGAATCAAGCCATGCATCTTTGTGAATGAAACGATTTGTAAATACTTATCGTAGAACTAGCTTTCCGCCCGCGACTTCGTCGACGTACGATAACGTTATAAAATTCTATTTAATGTAGCATTCACGCATTCTAAAACGTTTTTACTTTGAAGAAAAAACTCTACTCATACAATCTCTTTATTTAACCAATTTCAGTAGCCGTATATCATGAGCTGAGATCGGACAAATGTGAGTCATTGTTCGCAATAATATGGACATGACTCCAAAGTTGATTTAAATGAATAATTGAACGAATAATTTCTTGCAATTTGATTTCAAAGCTTTAAGGTGACTATTTACAAAGGGTTTCTTAGTTACCGGTGTCAAATACGTAATTTTCTGAAAGTGATTAAATGATTAATTATTCAATCAAATAAATAAATAATAAATATAAATAAATATCTTGGGGACATCTTACACAAATCAACCTAGTCCCACGGTAAGCTCAATTAAGGCTTGTGATGTGGGTACCAGGCGACGATATATATAATAGATAGATACATATAGATACTTAAATACATAGACAACCATGACCAAGGAACAAATATTTGTAATAAATAAATACACAAATAATGCCCTCGCCGGGATTCGAACCCGGAACCTCCAGCTTCGTAGGCAGGGTCACTACCAACTAGGCTACGGAGGCTGACCTGCTGAATTTGGGGTCATGTCCATATTATTGCGAACAATGACGCATGTTTGTCCGATCTCTGATCATGAGCTAGCGCCGCGTTTATTAACGCCGACTTACTTTCTATCCATACCGCTCGTACTCCCATAACGCTGCAAACTGCTTCTAAATTACAAATTACTACTACTAATAAAATGTATACTTACTTAAAATTTTCACTCTCTAAGTTAAAAGAAGTTTCCTCCATGAGTCCATGCTAACATTCCTATTCAACTTTCTCAAACACAATAGTACATTTCCTAACAAGTGCGGGAAAACTTTTTTTCGGCGAGGGTGAAAGTTGGAGCCCGAGTGAAACAAGGGCGACAATCACCCGAGTTAAAAAAAAGATTTTGCACGTGTAAGGGACGATTTATTTCATAACAAGTGCGTCAAAAAGAGTAATTACCGCGCGCGAAGCGTGCGCAAAGTTCGTTTTATAGCGCACTAGTTAGGAAAAAATAATATATATTTTTTTATTTCATAAATGAATCTGTACACAAAGTTTCCAATCTCTCAATATTTTTTTTTCTTTACAGACTGCACTTTTATTTAAGCCTTTCAGGGGTGTAACGTCGAATTTCCAAAACACTGAAAATACTGTTCGTGTATTTTATAAAGGGTCCGAAGTTTCATTTCAATCCTCTCACTTAAATGTTTACTCCATCCTCAAAAATAATTTACAATATTTATCCCTTTAGGGGTGAAATTTCTAAAAACCCTTCTTATTTCATATCCACATTACTAAAAATTGCTGCCCTGAAAACTTCAAGTCTCTAGCTTCAGTAGTTTCGGCTAGGCATTGATGATCGGACAAACAGGCAGGACAAACAAATATGTATATAGATAGAAGATAGATAATAAACGGAAGAACAACATTGCTTTGCGTCACATGCTCGTAGATTGTAGGTATTGATTAGGAATCAGACAGATTAGCGGTACTGTTTGCAATGCGGATATAGCTCCGAAATTAATTGAATGATTAATTGATGGTATCATTTCTTTGAATTTAATTTTGGAAACCTGGAAAAATTGAATACTTCCTATCCTATATCCAGGAATCTCAAGTTACGTCCTGTTTGAGGGAGGATTTCAGAAAGAAAATTTTCATCAAGTAAATTATCATCATTTATTATACCGTCGGGGATAGTGCAATACCGCGTAACTAACACATGCGGATAAAGATAGTGATAGAAGTGCATTCAGACCAAACGAACATTCGCTATTCTAACCTCCCACTCTACGAAATTCGATCGTTGCACAAAACGTGATTGGTTGATTTCGTAGAGAGGGGGATAGGACAGTGAATGCTCTTTTGGTCTGAATGCACCTTTAGATTCCAAAGAAGTATGTTTGAAATAAGAATCTTATTGACATGTGTTAGATACGCGGTATTTATTGCACTATCCCCGACGATACGTGAGCTTTTGTTAGGGTTCCGTATGTCCGGTTGTCCGTCTGTATACAACAATTTTTTTGTCAGTAAATGCTTTATTTGTAGTAATACTTTTACAAAAAGAAACTAGTTAAAAAACCCAATAGTTTTTTTTTATTAATAAATTTCTTCATTCCAGAAATTCTCAAAAAAAAATTTCAAACGTTCATAACTCGAAAACTACAAAAAATCGGCTAATATACATGGGGTATATTCTGATAGCACATGACGTGAGGAATCTAAAAAAAATTTTTTGACGTCAAGGTTTGGACCACCCTGTATATGTCTGTAGCAGTGACCGTTAGTAACAATTTGCAATTTCGTATATAATATAGGTACCGTAAAACCACCTAACTATAGTCCAAGTGGTCCAAAGGCTCCCAACAATGGGCTAAAAATTAATCGAATATTAGGTGTAATTGTTATATTATTTATGTGTTATTGTGCTATTCATAGGCAAAAACTCCTCATTAATAATTAGTGATCGGAAATTCGGGAGCTAAGCTAAGCAAGTACGGAGTCGGCTTCTTAAAAATAATTTTATTTATTATTTAAATACCGAAATTCCGGGATTGTATGCAACATCAGAAAATGGTTAATAAGTACAAATTGTCGTTGTGTTATGCCTTTTTTAGCGAATTTCGGCAACATAAGTACAAGCCGTTTTTTAACGATATGTCGGCAGCATGTTCAAAAAAGACACGTTAATCCATCTAAGGCCTTCATTTAGGTATTGTGTTTTGATGATAATATGGAGGGCTGCGTGGTGAAACCCGATAATTCGATTTAATGGATTTTTGAAATTCGAATCATATAACAAAAAGATGAAAGTAATTTCAATGAAAAAATATCTAGACTTATCGGGTTTGTCGAGGGTTGCGACCCGGATAATTCGGTTTATACGTGAAATTAACACCCGAAGGAAAAAAAAAAAGTTTAGAAATATTATTTGGAAGGGGTTCGGAATAACCTGTAGGTAAGTACAGTGAATACCAGAACTACATCTACAGTGGCAACGAGAAAATGTAAAAATAACCTAATTAAGGACCTTTGACCTGTTTGTCAGCCTCCGTATTTGGTAGGGACCCTGCCTACGAAGCTGGAGGTTCCGGGTTCGAATCCCGGCGAGGGCATTCTTTGTGTATTTATTTATCACAAATGTACGTTCCTTGGTCATGGCTGTCCTATGTATTTAAGTACCTATCTACAGTGTGTGGCCTACAACCGGGGTGAAAATTTAAACGGTGCATTAATAAGCTGATCGACAATCATTTCCACATATTGTAATTAAAAAAAAAAACTTTTTTTTTGTTCATGTATTTT
Source organism: Thaumatotibia leucotreta (assembly GCA_025490895.1). NCBI lineage: Eukaryota > Metazoa > Arthropoda > Insecta > Lepidoptera > Tortricidae > Thaumatotibia > Thaumatotibia leucotreta. The sequence goes on along the minus strand of JALPQI010004052.1, from coordinate 23,563 downwards.
TCATTATTATGGGTTCATTTACTTGAATTAAAAGTTACCAATAACTTATCATTTTTGAATCATTGAAAAATGTACAATTTTTTTTTAAACCGTAACAAATTTGTGTAAAAATGCAAACAAAATTATTGTTATGACTTCCTACCTGGTATACTATCAAGACGTCTTGCGACTAGCAAGCTACGACATCGTGATGCCAAGATCCAGTACTAAAGGTCCATAGCTTTGAATGACAATATCTCCGAACTTAACCACTTTGAAACACCGGGACCTTTACAGGATTATTGCTGATAGTCTAAGGAGTCACTCATTTCATTTTTCTCCCGTGTTAAAGACCACACACTGTATATATTATGTATCTATCTATTATATATATCGTCGCCTGGTACCCATATCACAAGCCTTAATCGAGCTTACCGTGGGACTAGGTCGATTTGTGTAAGATGTCCCAAGATATTTATTTATTTATTTTACCTTCTCATTAATGTAAGTCAGAAAGCACAGCTACCAAACCATTTTAACCCGATTCTTTCCTTTGAAATTTCCAGTTTTTATTTCGTTACATCCTTTTATTGCTTTAAATACATTTCCTTGGCTGTTATTCAAATTACGGGAAGTCCCGGGAAATTATTTTTTAAAAATTATTTTTTCGTACATTTTACAATATCCCTTCTATATATCTTTGATCTGTTAGAGGATGCACCCAGTACTTATGTTGGTGAAGACGTTTTCTACACCTACTGCTCTGAGGAAATCCATTGTCCTACTGAACGTGAAAACCGCGGAAACGCAACCGCAGTGCGAGTTCCTCCGCGGTTCGGCGTTTACGGCCAGACCGCAACCGCAAGAAAAAAACCGCAGTGCGTGCTAAGCCTTTGGTCGAAGTTTAGGTGTAAAAGCTCCCGAATTTCCGATCCCTGTTAATAATAAAACTTTTGACCGCCAGACGGCGTAGGAATATGCCGAACTCCAGAGTGCTGTCCAGACGCCACGCGTACACGATTTTTTAAGCGAAATTGAACTTTAAGAATTACAGCGTAAGACGCAATTGTTTCGGCGACGTTGACAGCTAAAGCAGTCGTTAAAGCAGCAGTCACGATTTTCCATTATGGCCGACTGTTTTACCTTCGTATAATTTTCAGACAAACTAAAATCAACTTTATTTCCTAACAAATTCCTAAAAATATTTCAATAACACATTTTGAATATTTATCTTGTTTGGTGGATATTAAAACCAATCAATGGTACTCCGAAGCCGTTGGCACTCCACGAATCTTACAATAATTGAATCTGCTACAACACAATCTAGTTTGGTGGCGGTTTGCGCGTTTGGTAACTTAACGGATTTATTTAAATCGGATTGACAAAGACTATAGAATATTAAAGGTGAAACTACTACTTTCGACTGGATAAACCGATTTTGATGATTATTTTTTTAATTGAAAGCTGATGCTCACCGATTAGTCCCATTTTAATTTAGTCCAGTCCTAACAATGGCATCCATGATAAAACCCTATAAGTCTTAAATCTGCATTAACCACGTGCACTACAAATGGACGAATAACTCAATACCACGTCAACCGATCTCGATAATTCTTTATTTAATCGACTCCTGAATAAACCGAGATGGTCCTGTTGGCACCAAGTCAGGTTCTGGTGATGGGGTCTAAGTGAAATCGGTTGAAGTCGGTTGTTTTTAGGGTTCCGTAGCCAAAATGGCAAAAACGGAACCCTTATAGATTCGTCATGTCCGTCTGTCCATCTGTCACAGCCGATTTACTCGGAAACTATAAATGCTACAGTAACGAAATTTGGTAAGGATATGTGTTGTGTGAACCGCTAAACCGTAATCCTGTGATTATGATACTAAATTGTAAAAAAAACCATTGGGATGGGGGCCCTCCATACATGTAACTGAGGGATAGAACAATTTTTTTAGTTGTATGTAAGCATGTGGGGTATTAATAGAAAGGTCTTAGAAAATGATATCAAGCTTTATAAATCTCATTTTTATTTAAGCAAATCGTTTTCGAGATATCAGCTCTCAAAGTCTGAAAAATGTGTCCCCCCCCCCCCTCTATTTTCTAAACTACGCGATATAAAATTGAAAAAAAAAAAATGTTATGCACATTAATAAACTCTATCAACGATTTTAGTTTGATTAAATTATCTCCTATAGTTTTTGAGGTAGGTTGATTTAACTGTATTTTTTTAACACGTTCGCCTCCGGTACTGTTTCACTAAGTGCTTATACTATGCCGATCGGAATTATCTTATAGAAATCCTATGCCAGTGACACGCATGTGTGATCGAAAAGATTGTACCTACTCCTATGCCGGTGACACAGCATTGTGTCAAAAACGTTCGCATTTCTATGCCACTGGCATGGGAGTGAGAACTTGATTAATGCTAGTGGCATAAGAATAATATTACTTTGATCACGTACATATGTGTGTCACTGGCATAGGAGTACAGTTTTTTCGGTCACATATGCGTGTCACCCGCGTCGGACGTGTTAATAATAAATTGATAATGGTACGGAACCTTTCGCGCGCGAGTCCGACTCGCACTTGGCCGGTTTTTTAAAATTCTAATTTGGTGTTTTTTTTAGGATAGGCTGTAGGGTGCGCGCAAAGAAAATTACTAAATAGCAAGTATGAAAAACATGTATTTTGCTAAGTGACATTATGCCCTAAAATAAGGCGGGAACTTCAAACTTATCACACTAGAGGAACATGGGTACCAGTAAGCGGCATCAAATTAAAGAACAATATTTTGTATTACCTTACTTTATTACATTTCAATGATGTCAATAGTTCTCCACACTTTGCTTACACTAATATTACAGTAATATAAGTATCACTACACAATGTATATTAAAATTTGAATTCTTTGTATTTCTTTGTTGTTTTTGAGTCCGTATTCTGTTGCCGTTTTCTCTTGTTCTGCAAAGAAAATAGATTGTGATTTTATGTATGTCGAAAAACTGAAGAAAACAAAATAAAAAATAATAGTACATTACTACCGAGGCCGGGAAGTGACTCGTTGCCGGCCGAATATATGTAGACGGCCGAGCGAAGCGAGGTCACTTCATGGCCGAGGTATGTATAATGCTTTTCTCAAACATGCAATGAAATGAAACAAAAAAATGTATCTTCTTTCTAAGAAATTATTAGTCAACTACATAACTAAGTCTTTGAAACACAACAAAAGTCAAATACGACACCGACACCTCATTTTTTTTTTTTAATATTGACCTGTTTGAAAGTTGGAAATGTTTACTTTTAAAAAGCGGTATTAGACGACGCGGTCGGTTGGGTCCAATTAATCGCATTAGACGTGTGCGCCGATCGAAAAATGATCGGCGGCGGCGTTTGCTGAAAAGTCGGCGGCGGCGGCGTGATTTCGGCGTGAAATCGGCGTCAAGGTCACATGAATAAATAAGCGGAATTCTATAGTATCATTTGTCACAGTTTAGATAAATACAATAAAAATGTTCATTAAACACCAGTGGTGGTGTTTGATGAACATTTTATCCAGCATCTGACCACCTTATCTTATCCAACATCTGATCAGTACATATCAGTTTTCTCTTCCCACCATGTTCTAACATAATATTTTAAACAGTAACTGGGTTTGGACTTGCAACATTCTTCTTCACATTAGTTCACCCAAATCCCCTATCATAGCTTGCCATAAGGATAAATAGGGCGCAGCATTGTATTCCCCCTATCTTTACCAGGTGATCAGTCCATCATATTGGGAGGCATCCTACGCTGCGTCGACCAGTATATAATTCATCGTCATCATCATCATCATCATCAGCCAATTGACGTCCACTGCTGGACATAGGCCTCCCCCAGAGAGTTCCACAAAAATCGGTCGTGAGCTGTCCGCATCCATTGGACACCCGCAACCTTTACCAGGTCGTCGCTCCATCTTGTGGGGGGCCTTCCCATGCTGCGCCGTCCAGTATATACTTGCCACTAAGGAATCACTTGCCCCACCGGTAGTTTTGCGAGTAATGTATGTCCAGCCCACTGTCACTTTAGTTCGTCGATTGTTTGAGCTACGTTGGTGCTTCCAGTTCTTCTGCGGCTCTCAACTAGGGTTTGCAACATCCGTCGATTTTGAGCATCAGGATAATGCCGATATCGAAAATCCTCTTCCTTCTTCGGAGAATACGGATCGATTGCAAATACATGAATGCTTTTTCTCAGACTTGTTTTATTTTCATTAAGTTAAAGTGTTTGACCTTATTTAGAGTTAACGCTGAAATAATAGTTATTCAGTATACATTTTAATTACATTTGAATATGCAAAAAAAAACAAACCATGTTTTACAACTACAAAATTCTCCATATAAACGTACATCTTTTAAACTTTGAACGTTCTTAATCACAATATTTAAGATCTATTATCTGCCCTAGTATCTAAATAAGCTGAACATTAGGACCGAAGATCCGATGGAGAGGCGTCAAGCCCGCGAAGGCCAAAGGCCCGGAGTGTCACGATTTCAGTACTCTCCGATACAATTACGCTTCCCAACTGTAACGCCAGCCAAGGCCGCAGACCGGGCTCACGCAGAGGCGCGCAAACACGTCTCTGTATCTAAATAGATCTCGAAGACCCAGTTTCGTGAAAGGCTGAAGACCTGGCTGGAGCGACCCACAGAGGCGCGCCAGGTGACGAGGCTGAACGTGAACGGGGTGAGCTCTCTGCCAAAGCCTAGCGCTCCCATGCTACACACACAATGGTTTAGTGTGACACTCTGCGGCCCTCCGATTCGTTTCGATCCCTTGCAAAAGCGGAAAGCCAAATTCCACTTAAAGCTGCACAGAGGCGCGCCAGCTCTCCTCACTCGTACTCATTGGGTGGTTTTCCATGGTTTCAGCCAATGTAACTTTATAGTCGTTAAATCGAAGGTGAGTGATATATTCGCTGGTGGTGTCGATGACAAGCCCGTCTTATTCCAGTCCAAAAGCTTGAAAACATCTTCCAAAGAACAGTAAACAGTTTTGGAGACATCCCCCTGTCTTAATCGTCGCTGCAATGGTCTGGATTTCGAATACCGGTGTTGAAGACGAACTAGGGGGCTACCACGAACCTAATACGTTTCAGTTTAGGACCTAAACTGAATCGCGATGTATCAGTTGCATGGAGCAACTGTCAAAAATTGGCTAGCCGAACCTAAACTGAATTGCATTTAAGAAGTCATGGTAACCCCCCTGGACACTACAATATAAGTACCGGTAGTCTACCTATTTGGCTTACTTGTTCTACTGTTTGTTGGTTGGTTGTTCTTTGGATACATAGCTCGCAAACCTCTGGGGACGACCTCCAAAAACTTATTGTCACAAGAAAGATTGGAAAAACAAGGTCGAGAGGAAGGAGCCCCATGCGTTGGAGCGACCAGATCCGCACCTCACTCAACTTTCGGGTTGCTGAAGCGATCCACGTTGAGGAATATTGGAGTGGTTGGTGGAAGATCGTGAAAGATAAATTGATGAGTTGATAAGTCACAACCCCCAGAATTAGGTTATCGACGTAAGGAGGAGTAGTCTACTTGGTACCGCTGAGGATACTGTAGTACAGCACAAGTCACGATCAATTCAAATGCTTGATAGACCACGAACACGAACGCTAACCTGAGGGTCAAGTTATACCTTTCGGTCTTCTGTATATCCTGACGTTGCTTGTGTATGTGATTTACGGTGCTAAAGCTTTTCTAGAAAACCAAAACCGGCTTGTTCAGGAGGCTGGAACTTGTCGAGCCTAAGAACCTAAGTGTAATGAGTGATGACACTGTAATAGGTTGACAGTAAATTCCCAAGAGCATTATATAAACACATAAAGCAAATACGAAGCTTAGTGTGTAGCATTTAGCCCATAAGAAATAACTCTGTTATTCAGTCAAGGCCACGCCGATTTCACGCCGACCATTAGTCGGCGGCGGCGGCGTGGCAAAAAAGGTCGGCGGCGGCGTGACGCCGGCGCGGCGCACACGTCTAAATCGCATGTGGTGATCGGGGCCGACGGATCTCGCCGTATAATACTGCTTTTTACATATTATTTTGAGTAGTTATTGTACATTTATTTTAAATCATATCATTTAAATACCTAATTATAACTGCAAAAATTTGCCAATATTTTTTTTCATACTAGTATTACTTACAGATAATTATTGACTAAAAGCCAAGATGCCAGGTCACAACCCTATGTCAAATGAAAATTAAAAAAGAGGCACTTGCCGGCCTAGGCCGGCAACGAGGTACTTCCCGGCCACCTTTTAGGCACGTAACTACAACATTTCATTGCATGTTTGAGAAAAGTAGATTAAGCAACCCAACAGACAATAAGTGTTCCAGGAATACATTTTACTATGTGAGACACGGAACTCAATAGTCGATAAATCAAATCAATACTGTTACTCTTACTGATTCAAGTGTAATATCTATGTTAGAGCTCCTATTTTGGGATGGAACTAAAATGCACTGTATTAATATATTAATAGTGGTAGTATCTACATGCAAAGTGAATACTTCGATAACAGGGGTTCAACGAGAATCCATAATTCAGAGACTGACATTACAAAATAAAAGAGTTTCTTACCATTTCTTCTCGGGTCAGTGTCGTGTCGGAAGTAGTTTTAATTTTATAAATTGGCTATTTTGTATGACTATTTAAATCTGCTTATATTGTAGTGCCTTATTGAATAAATAATAGTTTGACGTTGACTTCTATCCCGCTCACACAAGCACGAGCGTACAATGTGTGAGTAACAATAGCAGTGGATGTCTGCTCAATTTCCCCCCGAGGGTTTGGGCGGCTAGCAAGGCTTTGATTTTGAATCGCGATGTGTTAGTTTTATAGAATAACTGTCAAACGGAACCAAAATAGAATAGCATTTTAGAGATCGTGGTAGCTCCCCAGGGCATTAACCCTCTGCGACGCTGTCAGCCGCCAGCCTGGGTAATTGGGATACGTATCCATGCAATTGCTTTTGGTAACTGTGGTTACCAAAAGCTCTCTATGAGTCACTCTTATTTAACATAGGAATAAAACTCAACCAAAATTCCAAAGCAAATGAGTGGCTAGGGGCCTCGTGTGAGGTTCCGATGATCGTGTTTGGTGTCCTTCCGCGCGAAAATCCGACCCGCGAGGCGAGCTACGAAGTTCCGAGTAACAACGCGTTTGTTTCATACATGTAATCCTGTGTGTCGGAGGGGTCACTGACCTTCTGCCGCAGGTGGCGCTCGTAGCGCGCCGCCACGGCCTCGGGCTCGAGCTCCAGCCGGAGGGGAAGGGGTCACTGACCTTCTGCCGCGCCACGTGGTCGGCGAGCATGTCGGAGAGGTCCTCGCGGGCGCGGGGCCGCGACTCGCGCAGGTGGCGCTCGTAGCGCGCCGCCACGGCCTCGGGCTCGAGCTCCAGCCGGAGGGGGAGGGGTCACTGACCTTCTGCCGCGCCACGTGGTCGGCGAGCATGTCGGAGAGGTCCTCGCGGGCGCGGGGCCGCGACTCGCGCAGGTGGCGCTCGTAGCGCGCCGCCACGGCCTCGGGCTCGAGCTCCAGCCGGAGGGGGAGGGGTCACTGACCTTCTGCCGCGCCACGTGGTCGGCGAGCATGTCGGAGAGGTCCTCGCGGGCGCGGGGCCGCGACTCGCGCAGGTGGCGCTCGTAGCGCGCCGCCACGGCCTCGGGCTCGAGCTCCAGCCGGAGGGGGAGGGGTCACTGACCTTCTGCCGCGCCACGTGGTCGGCGAGCATGTCGGAGAGGTCCTCGCGGGCGCGGGGCCGCGACTCGCGCAGGTGGCGCTCGTAGCGCGCCGCCACGGCCTCGGGCTCGAGCTCCAGCCGGAGGGGGAGGGGTCACTGACCTTCTGCCGCGCCACGTGGTCGGCGAGCATGTCGGAGAGGTCCTCGCGGGCGCGGGGCCGCGACTCGCGCAGGTGGCGCTCGTAGCGCGCCGCCACGGCCTCGGGCTCGAGCTCGAGCTCGGACGGGTCGAGCGCGACGTCGACGCCGCCCGCGTCGCCGACGGAGCCGGCCGCGGCGGCCGCTGCTGCACCCGCGCCTACTGCTGTGCGCTTGCCTGTGGAAACATACCATTTATTACTTTCCGCCGCAGCTCACACATTCACAGTAATAGTAAGCCTTAAGTCAACAGTTATTGATTCGAATTCAGTTGTTTGCTTTGAATAAACAACTGAATTGGAATGAATAAGCTATGTACAGTACAGTCACGTCTAATAATATGTATACATTTCGGAACGTATGCCAAAGGCATGAAGATCAAAATCGTATACATATTATTAGAGCCGACCGTACGTGTTATTCTATAATTAGATATAAGTTTAATGTAATTAGTATCAAGTCCGTGTTACTGTGGGTTCACAAGGTTCATTAAAAGTTTCATTTAAATAAATGGCAACTTGAAAAGTAATATTTAAGATAGGTGTCAATATTATCCAAGTAGATAATAAAAATACAAAATTTAAAAAGTCAGAGAATTTTCTTAAAATTAGCCCAAAACGTATTCAGCCACAACTGGTTCACATGAGTTACGTACCTGGGTTGGCAGCTCCAATATCGTACACGTGTGTGGAAGCCATCATGCCGGCCGTGAGCCCCACGCGCCGCTCCGGCACCACCTGGTATAACGCCGGCGTGTCGCCCCTGGGAAACATTCAAAACATCAATTTTTCACTTCTCATGCTCAAACAGTGCACCTTTATGTCGTGCGTAGACGACATAAAATCGTATTTTATGGTCTAGAGCATAAAAGTATTTTTTTTTCTAAGGCTAAGATAATCGGTCCCAACAGCCAAACAGTTAAAACATATTGCACAATTTTATTGAGCAATAAAATAGTATGGCTAACAAAACTTGTTATATTATTTTATTTATATTAAGCAATATTAGAATTCTGTATTTTCTACCATTAAGTTTAGTAAATCACTTAAAATAGATATTGACAACTCCATTGTGAGATATTACGACAACTCCGTTGTGAAAATGTGTTTTGCTTTCCTCGCAAACGAAGTGAAAAGCAGAGTGTACAACATGGGCATAAATGTCCATTTTTACCCTCACCTACTATTTTGGTCTTCGCTTCTCTCAGACCAAAAAATTGCCTCGGTTAAAGGTGGGTAACTTTATGCCCTTACTGTACAATCTACTATTTTGTACAGAGATGGTGCCTTTTTTAGGCTCTAGTGTGAGAAGTGTGTCATTTTACGTCAGGTCCAAAACTTCGGAGGGCCATCTGCACTAAAAAACGTCGTAGGAGAAACGTGTAAAATCGAAATTGGTAACTCGTGTGGATTTAAAACACTCCCTATCGGACGTGTTTTGAAACATCGCCACTCGTTTCGAATTTCATGTTTTTCTCACTTGTGTCGTAATGTACTATATTATCACTGTCTTAACCTATATTCTGTTCCTAGCTATGCCACTGTTCCGAGCTCCCTATCTGACTCTGAAATAACAACAGCCTGTGACAGTTTTCCCAAACCTCAGCGCGGAGTTGAGCATTGCTTGCTGGCGACTCTTAAAGCGATCGGCCAGCAAGTGAGTTGGTTTCCTGGGGAAAACCTGGATTCACCCGGATTTCAATAGTTTATTAGTGAAATACTTCTACAAGTTTCGATTCAACCAGATAAGGTGGTGGTGTAGCTAATAGGAATAGCAATACAAAAAATATGTAATACATTTAAGCCTTCAGTAATTGTCAGCCTCCGTAGCCTAGTTGGTAGTGACCCTGCCTATGAAGCTAGAGCTTCCGGGTTCGAATCCCGGCGAGAGCATTATTTGTGTATTTATTTATCACAAATATATTTTGTTCCTTGGTCATGGCTGTCTATGTATTTAAGTATCTATATGTATCTATTTATTATATATATCGTCGCCTGGTACCCACATCACAAGCCTTAATTGAGCTTACCGTGGGACTAGGTCGATTTGTGTAAGATGTCCCAAGATATTTATTATTATTATTATAATAGTTTTTTAGTGAAATACTTCTACAAGTTTCGATTCAACCAGATAAGGTGGTGGTGAGTAGTGGAGCTAATAGGAATAGCAATACAAAAAATATATAACACAATGAAGCGTTCAGTAATTTTGCGTTTATTCCACAGACTTACCCTTCGACGTCGCTCTCCACCTTCTTCTTCCTCAGCTCGATGGTGTCGGGAGTCTCCATGCCGGGCGGCACGGAGCTGATGCCGAGAGGCGTCACCAGACCCAGGTGGTGGTGGGTGGTGGAGCGAATAGGAATAGCAATACAAAAAATATATAACACAATGAAGCGTTCAGTAATTTAGCGTTTATTCCACAGACTTACCCTTCGACGTCGCTCTCCACCTTCTTCTTCCTCAGCTCGATGGTGTCGGGAGTCTCCATGCCGGGCGGCACGGAGCTGATGCCGAGAGGCGTCACCAGACCCAGGTGGTGGTGGGTGGTGGAGCGAATAGGAATAGCAATACAAAAAATATATAACACAATGAAGCGTTCAGTAATTTAGCGTTTATTCCACAGACTTACCCTTCGACGTCGCTCTCCACCTTCTTCTTCCTCAGCTCGATGGTGTCGGGAGTCTCCATGCCGGGCGGCACGGAGCTGATGCCGAGAGGCGTCACCAGACCCAGGTGGTGGTGGGTGGTGGAGCGAATAGGAATAGCAATACAAAAAATATATAACACAATGAAGCGTTCAGTAATTTAGCGTTTATTCCACAGACTTACCCTTCGACGTCGCTCTCCACCTTCTTCTTCCTCAGCTCGATGGTGTCGGGAGTCTCCATGCCGGGCGGCACGGAGCTGATGCCGAGAGGCGTCACCAGACCCAGGTGTTGGTGGGTGGTGGAGCGAATAGGAATAGCAATACAAAAAATATATAACACAATGAAGCGTTCAGTAATTTAGCGTTTATTCCACAGACTTACCCTTCGACGTCGCTCTCCACCTTCTTCTTCCTCAGCTCGATGGTGTCGGGAGTCTCCATGCCGGGCGGCACGGAGCTGATGCCGAGAGGCGTCACCAGACCCTCGCCAGGAGTAGCCACGCCCGCGGCTGTGTCCTCGCCCTTCTCGGCCTCGCCTTCGGATTCCTCTGTTCACACAATCACATTGTTTCCGATAAATAGTACATTACTATAGAGGACGGGAAACGAAGGGTTACACGCCAAGTAGATATATATTTAATTTGTAAATAAACCAATAGTACAGTATCATAAAACATTAAAAAAAAACATTCGCGCCTAATTTTTTTTAATCTGTTTGAGGTATCCTTTTACCTGGTGGTACAGACATTAGTTCTTAAGTTATTTTTTTTTTCTGTGGCTGAATGTCAAGACCTAGTGTCACAATTTGACGTTTCAAAACAAAAGACAGTTTGTTTGCAGTCCTAGGTGTGAAATAAATACATCAAATCTCTTTACATATCATCTTAGCATATGACACCGGATACATAGTATTTCCGGATTTAATTTAACGTAAGTAACATCAACATTCCGTAGCAAGTTTGAAAAAAAGTATATGATTATAAGGGTCCAAGAGAAAACTTTTGCTTTTGGTAGTTCTGGTTAAAAGTCTAAAGCACATTGCACTTACCTATTATAGGATTTTAAAAAGTACAGTGTCTCAAAACATACCTTCTTCTGATTCCTCTTCGGATTCCGATTCCAGTTCGCCCCACATTGTTCTGTCTATATCTTGGTCTTCTGCGTCCTGTGAAAATGTTTAATAATTGTAATAAAAAGACTAGCGATTGTCTGTTAAGTATTGATATATTTGGTACACGAAATGCTCGTAAACGAAACGTAGGCCTCTCCTATTAACTATGCGCATGCGCATTAGGAGGTAAATGCCCATAATCGCCACATTGGGCAAGCGGATTGGCGATCGCAGTAATGTGTCCACTATGATGACGGTGCTACCCATCATCAATCTTTTATCAAATAATGGCAGTGACACTTCAATCCCTTAGTCGACTCTTACGACACCCGCAGGAGGAGTTGGGGTGATGACAAATGTATTCTTACTGCCGTCACCATACGGCCGGCCTAGATTTATTGACAGCCAATATTAGTCCACTGCTAGACAAAGGGCTCTCCGCGTAGACACATTAGGAGGTAAATGCCCATAACCGGCATCAGATTTTAACTCTAATATTTTCAATCAAAATGAGGGTCTAGGAATCTCCCGCGTGGAATCCTGTGATTTATAAAATCTAGGCGTGGTGAAACATCAATATTGAAGTCATTGCATGTTGTAAGTGTTGTGTGTAGTAGGACAACCATAGAGAAGTGAATAATCAAGACTGAGTGCGGGTAGTTCGCAAAACCCGCGCAGCTTGAAGGTGTTGATAAATTTTCTCGCCAGTCTGCCTGCGACCACGAGTGTAACGTCATGCCCGAAAGGTCAGAATAATATTACCTATATTTTACTTATCTAATGTGTAAATAAAATCTATGACGCTTCCGGTGGTTACGGAACAAATGACAGATGGCGCTCGCGTCACGTAAACATTGAGTCTGTGTATTATTTGCTTTTAAAAATAGTTTTAATGATAGTTTAATGTGCCGCTGATGATAAAAACTTAAGAAACAGTGTGATTATACAGGAACATTGTTATCGTGCTTCAAAATGAACGTTTCCCGTAGAAAAGGACCTAGTACCGTGAGACTTATAACAAACTCTACGAGGACTCTTAAAACGAGAATTGAGTGAAGTGAATTAGTGTTTCTTAGTAAATAACTTTATTAAACAACTTTGCCATCGAACATATTATTATTTTGTGTTAGAATAAAGAAACATTCAAATAAAAAGTGAAGTTTTCGAAGTGGGGGTAGAGTGACTTTCTAAAACTTTTAAAGTTATACCCGTCTACTGGACTTTTAAGCTCGAGCAAGTACAAGACTATTTTTGTCAGCTTGTCGTAAGCGACGGTGGTCTAGAGGACAGCGGACTGCTATCTATCAAGTAGAGACGGACTGGTCGTGCGTTCAAATCCTACCACAAGGGATTTTTTTTTTTGTTTTTTTTTTATGTCTTACATATCAGAATTCTCATTTTAATATCAATGTTGCATAAACGATAAAGCTTACTAAGAATTCAGGAAGCGAAGATTGATGACAACGCCATCTAGTGTCGGATAGCTGAAGAGCTGAACTATTGTCTCATCGATTGGATAAGTTATAGTTTTGCTACCCCCGGTGGAGGACGCAAAAATACCTAGTAGTGAATATTATAGTTATTTCACATTGCAATCATGGCATCTGTAAATAAAACTACATCCAAATCAAGTAGTAGTACATCACTGGTATCGTGTTTTAAATGTAAACGGGCGGCAGACCCAAGGAAAACCGCTTTATGCGCAGTATGCAAATCAACACTTCACTTTGATTGTGCAGGCTACTCAGGAAAATTATACGCCATCCTAGAACCTCAAAAAAGAGATGCATGGAAATGTAAAACCTGCGCTCAAAAAATGAAATCCTCGTGCGGACCGACCGGATCACCTGGCGAGACCTCAAACATAACTTTAAGAAAGAGTAAAAAAACCGAAATAACGACACAAGAGCCAACCATTGATATAAAAACCAAGCCAATACTGAACCAGAATGCCGAAGGTACAGTGGCTATTCCTGAACCCTCCGAAGATTATAAGCAGCCGGTATCAGAAATACCTACGGACTCAACCCTGCAGGACACGGAAGGCTCTCTAAATTGTACTCTATATAGAGACTGTGCTCACATATCGTTGAGCGATCAAAACATAGGATTAGCCGTTTCCCCTACACCGGTGGATCAAATAACAGTCTCCTCCGCTCCATTCGCTGAAATTATGACAAGTTCAAAGAGCCCACTGCTGTGCACCATGCACACTTGTGAAAATAATCAATTAGACCTGGAAAACCTAGATAGTACGCCGCCAGTTAATACAACAATGGACAATACTGAAAAATATACAAAGCTCGACCACGAAATGAGTATACTCGTCGACAATGTGACAAAACGAAAACCTAAAATTACTCAATCACTATCTCATGAGGAGCAAACACCTAGCATAATTGGTGATTTATCGTTTTCCACGTATGGTAGCGACACCCCTCATTCGCCACATAGCGTTCCAATTATGACAGCGTTAGATAGCTCAGATATTTTGAGCCTTAAAAATGAATTAGGCAATTTGAGAATCGAGTTGGAAAGTGCGCATGAAGAGATTTCACGGCTTAACAGTCAGGTGTCTGAACTTACTAAAACAGTTGAAATGTGTAAAAATAATATAAACACATACAAAAAAATCCTCAATAGAGACACGAAAACCCCATTAGGAAATAAAAAGTTATACTCTAGAGCACATCTAAATAGCCCTAGATTTACCCCCACTACTAGGAAAAATAGGGCATTAACACAAAGTACACCCTTACGCAACCCGATCTCAAACATGGATAGCCTGAAAACAACTATTACATCGGAATCTAAAAAAATTAAATCATCCGTTCCGACATGTACGCAGGATAACATTAAAAAGTTAAAACGGAAAATTGTTGTTATCAGTAGCAACAAAAACAAAAAAATATTCCAACTATCTGAAAATAAATTATCAGACGAATTTCAAGTATGTCACTTGTTAACACCTAACGTTGGAATAAATATACTTCTGAGAGATATTCAACAAAAAACTGAACACTTAGCAAAGACCGACTACTGTGTCATTCTCATCGGAGAAGAAGATTTTAAGAAAACAAATAACTATATAAACCTTGTGTTTTATATAAGAGAAACACTACAAAAACTTGATCACACAAACTTTGTTATCTGTCTACCAACTTATAAATGCAATAATATAAGCTATTTATATAATTGGAGAGTGGAAACTTTTAATAATCTCTTGTATCTTGATGTGGAAACATACCAGTATGCATTTTTAAATGATTCGAACCTGGAATTGTCCTACGATTTTGATATGTTCGTAAAACACTCCGGTGTTGTAAATAATCGTGGCTTCAACAAAATATTCGACGGAATAAGCAAAACGATCGGTCACATAGATACTTACACTGAAGGTCTATGTCTTAATTATAAAACAGTACCCGACGGACAAAGCTGTTTGTTATCGGAGCTTAATACGTCTCCCAATTGTGTAAGTGATAGCATTGCCACGGATGAGGATCGCATTTTGCCGCCGTCAAGCCAAGAAAACGTCGACTCCTCATCACCACGACTAGATTCATCGATTAGTATTAAACACCAGAACGAGACAAATGTACAAAATGTGAAGAGTGCTGAAAATTCTCCACTTTCGACTATTTTGGAACCTCCGTGTAACCTTAACATCCCCATTACCGTGCCTGAAAATTCAGATACCTCGAACAACCGAAGAAATAGTAGGAATTTTATAACTCGTTCGGGATCCTTCACCAAAACATAGCAGGAGCTTTAAACAAAACGGATATCCTAGAGTTAGCGCTAGCTGATCTAAATAAAAAATGTGTTAATATTGATGTTCTGTGTCTAACAGAAACATTTATTCCCAGCGGCCTTGAAACAAATCTACAGATACCAAATTTTAAACTAGTCGGTCATTTTTCACGGCTTAATATCAGGAGAGGTGGTGTATGCATTTTGGTCCGCCCATGGATTGATTGTTTAGAGCTAGATCTTAGTGAAAATACACTTGAAAATTATTTCGAATGCTGTGGAGTCGAAATTAAGACAATCAATAGTATTATTTTGTGTTTGTATAGAGTCCCGCAGTCCAAGGAAAGAAACTTTCTGAACTTACTAGACAACTTTTTAGACTCTATCTCGAGAAGACATAAAAATAAAAATATTATATTATGTGGGGACTTTAATATAAATACACTAATACATACTCCAATCTCGAAAGCCTATAGTCAACTATTAACAGATTATAATCTAGTAAATCATATTACCCAACCCACTCGCTTAACTAGTATTTCGCAGACATGTATAGATCACATATTGTCAAATATACGTAGAGTTAAAAGTCAAATATTTGAATTAGGATTGTCGGACCATAACGCCCAGACCTTACATATAAGTACAAATAAATTATATAATCATAAAAAAATACATGTATTTAAAAGAGACTATTGTGCAGAAAATTTATCTAAATTTGCCAACTGTATGGAAAACTTAAGCTTCGAAGATATTTACAATAAGACTGATACAAACAGTGCTTTTGATGAGTTTCATGGTCTCTTGAGGCTATTTCATTCTCTTTGTTTCCCTATTGTGAAAGCTGTAATCTCCACTAAACCTGTGAAAGCAAAATGGATCACAAAAAGTCTGAAAAAATGTTCCAAACGCAAGCGCTCCTTATATCTGAAATATCGTTCTGATCCGAGTGTGGAGAATATGGCAGCATATAGATCATATACAAAAACATTACAACGATGTGTGAAATCTGCCCAGAAAGTGAGCAACCATAAGTATGTACATAAAGCTAAAAATACGTGTCGTGCTACATGGAATTTAATAAATAAAAATGTTGGGAATTTTAAACAATCTAGCCACATTAAAAATATTTTGAACAACGGTAAGGTCATATCAAATCCACAGGATATTGCAAGTTTTTTTAATAAGTACTATGTAAATGTATCCAATAATTTCCATGAAAACTACAAAATTTCAGTAGAAGGCTTAAATCGGTATTCCGCCTCGATGTTTTGCAATCCTACAACCCCTTTAGAAATACATAAAATAATTATGAACCTAAAAAATACGAATTCATCTGGCTATGATGAAATAAGTTCAAAAATCTTGAAACTTTGCTCACTTTCAATATTGAACCTCTAGCCTACATTGTTAACCTTTCAATTGAAGAAGGCATATTTCCAAGTAGCCTCAAAAAATCGAGTATCAAACCGTTGTACAAAAAAGGCAAGAAAAATGATGTTAGCAATTTTAGGCCAATCTCGCTGATTCCTGTTCTTTCGAAAATCCTAGAAAAAGTCATGGCAGAGAGACTCACAAACTTCGCAAATAAATACTCCCTCTTACATCAAAATCAGCACGGTTTTAGGAAAAATAAATCAACATCGACAGCTGCTTTCTCATTATTAAAAAATGTGTACGATTGTGTAGACAGAGGGCAAGCTGTGAGCGTTTTGTTCCTAGATATGTCCAGGGCTTTTGATCTAGTGTCACACAAAAAGCTTTTGGATAAGTTGGAGCTTTATGGTGTGAGAGGTAATGTGCATCGCTGGCTAGAATCATATCTGAGTCAAAGAACCCAATGTACTGAAATCGTCAGGCAGGAAGGGAACACAATAGTCAGCTACAAATCTGGCTATATCGCCAATAATTTCGGAGTACCGCAGGGTGGAGTACTGTCACCATTGTTATTCTGTTTCTATATAAACGACCTTCCTAATGTAACGCCCAACCCAGCGGTACTATTTGCAGACGATACTTCAATTGTAATACCATGCACAAATGACAATGACTACGAGCAAGAAATCAATCAAACATTACACAAGACGATACAATGGCTGGAAAGTAACAATTTATCAATCAATATAAGTAAAACTAATCTAGTACAATTTCTTACTCGTAGAAGCAAGTCGAAAACATTAGATATACATTTTAAAGGGGACCCTGTTAATCAGGAAGACTATGTAAAATTTTTGGGAATTTATTTGGATAAATTAGGTGATCATAAGGCTCATGTAGAGCACATTTGTAACAAATTAAATAAATTTGCATTCCCACTACGAAGATTACGCGAAACTGTATCGCAAGAGACAGCACTCGTAGCATACCATGGGTATGTTATGTCGAATCTTAGGTATGGTTTGATTATATGGGGAAATTCGACTGACATGCCAAAAGCTTTTGTAAAACAAAAAAGATGCATTAGAGCAATATTCTCGCTGAAACCCCTTGATTCATGCAAACCAGTTTTTAAAAGTTACAAGCTTCTGACTCTACCATCCCTTTATATTTACGAGGTTGCTGTATTTGTTCGACACAACCAACAATATTTTAATAAAAATTGTGATGTAAAATCATATAACGATCGGATGTCAAGGCAAAAAAACCTTTTGTTTTTACCTAAATCACGCCTAAGACAAACTACAAGAACTCCTTATTTTATGTGCGTTAAAATATTTAATAAAATTCCAGGGGATATTAAAAATCTTCCTTTAACGCAATTCAAAAAGAAATTGCACATTTGGCTATGTGAGCTCTGCGTTTATTCTGTGAGAGAGTTTTTAAACGCTAAGTTTAGTAATAATTAGTTTATAGGCTAGTTAGTAATAAGATTAGTTTTAAGGAAAGATTTTGTGTATTCTCCTCAGCCACAAAATCGTTTTTATATATTTGCATGCTTGTCTAAGCAGAGTATGGTGAAACTAAAACACTATTGTATATTGTAACTAAATGTACCCATATTCCGCAAATAAATTCATTTCATTTCATTTCATTTCATGATATGCATGGCTCATCTTCACGATTTGAGCGTTAAGCCCAACTCTGATAGACATAGTTTAATAGCGGGTTGATATCCCCATGAAATATCATATAATATAGTTTATATTGCTTCGGCCGGCAACCCCTTTCGTCCCGGCCTCTACTAAGTTGCCGCCTGCCGGCTACGTTAAGCAGAAAAATAATATAAATAAATAATACATATCTTGGGACATTTTACACATATATAAGTGGGAAATGTCTCGGATGACGTGTAATTGTAGACCGAGGCGAAGCCGAGGCCGACAAACACGTGATCCGAGGCTTTCCCACTTAAACGGCCTTGGCATGTAATCTACTATTGTTATGTGAGTTTAGCCGTCGGGATGGGCGCGTTGAGGCCGGGGATCTTCAGGTTGGCGTAGGACGGCGGCGGCCCGTAGCGCAGCTGGGTGCTTAGACAAGATGCCAATCGCTAGCGCTTGTTAGCGCATCGTAGTTTTCCCTCTCTGTCACTCCTTCATATTAGTGCGACAAAGAGGGAAAGCTAAGATGCGCTTGCTAGAAGCGCTAGCGATTGGCAACTTGGCTAAGCACCCTGGACGATCAGCCACGGCGGACCTGACACACAACACTCACATCGGGACCTAACGCGTGGTGTCCGAACACGTCGCCGTAGAGCGGCTTGCCGGCCTCGTCGACGGGCGGCTTGCCCCAGCCGCCGGCGTGGTAGCCGAAGGCGCAGCCGTCCGGGATGGGCGCGTTGAGGCCGGGGATCTTCAGGTTGTGGTAGGACGGCTGGACGATCAGCCACGGCGGACCTGACACACAACACTCACATCGGGACCTAACGCGTGGTGTCCGAACACGTCGCCGTAGAGCGGCTTGCCGGCCTCGTCGACGGGCGGCTTGCCCCAGCCGCCGGCGTGGTAGCCGAAGGCGCAGCCGTCCGGGATGGGCGCGTTGAGGCCGGGGATCTTCAGGTTGGGGTAGGACGGCGGCGGCCCGTAGCGCTGCTGCGCGATCAGCCACGGCGGCGGGACCTGATAAACAAATTTGTGAAAAACCGGAAATTTAGCACAAGTTGATCTTCGTTTGTTCACGAAATATCGTTACACCCTTTCTTTTTTTCTTTTTCTTTATAATTTGACCTTATAAGCTTGCAAAAAATAGTACATTAGTATTCCGCTTACCGACCGTGATGCATACAATGTTTTTATCACACTTATCGACAAAAAAATAAGTTTTAAGACAAAATGTTATCAATAACGTACTGACATTTCTATTACTCACTAGGGAATTTCACGCAATGGCGCGCTTAGACAGCAAGTGTGATGAAAATGTACATAAATCAGGGTTTATACACGAATCCGGAACAATTCCAAAGTGACGCTATAATGCAAATTATACTACATATTTGTCACTGTGACATGGTTCGGTATCCTTAGCACATCTTGGCATGTAGCCGCGATATAAATTTTCCTTCTTTTACTAATAAGATTTTCTTTTTTTTATAAGAATAAAAGAGGGATGGATAATTAGATAAACTATCTCCCAGCGACATATTGTCGCACTAATCCTGTACCCTACTGGAGTAGCCTAGGGTGCCAATTGGTTGAATGTCCATACCTTGTGCGAGCCCGGTCCCACGGGCATGCCCAAAGCAGTCCGCAACTCCTCCGACAAGTCTCCCGGCTTCTTCTCTCGCAGCCGGGTCTCGAACTCCTTACCCTCGTAGTACAGGTCGCCGTGGATCGTCATGCGGGGCTTTGTCTGCCATCTGTGTATATTCAATACACAGATCAGTATAGATAGCTAACGGTGGCATGGAACACGTCGCAACGTTATGGCCGATAGGCCTTTATAGCGTGACAGATGCGCGCCCTAGGAGCCAGTCGCAACTTACCCGCGACTGCAGGATGAGCTCGGACATATCCGCAAAATGCCGAATTGTGCCGTTATTTCTTGTAAAAATAGGAGTGTAAATAAACATTTCAAGGACTATTGAGTCACGTACCACATGAATGTATTGATTTTTTTAGTTATTAGTTGACAAAACCACGTATTTTTACAAATAATATATAACAACAAACCGCTGACATAAATGTCATAATGATTTTACTTGGGCGTACCAATTGGTTGAACTATTCAGTGACAAATTGTATGTGCGTTTTACATTGACGGCTTAGAATAGCAAGCAAGTTGCAATTTGGTAAGTGACCGTGCAATGTATCCAATTGCTAGCGATATTCACAACCGTCCTGTCATTTCTTGGTACGGCCGCTGCGAGCAGGCCGCGAACTAGAGGTACGACTGACCGTGCCGATGACAAATAGGGTCGATAAATTGTTGATGTATTTGATTATATTCAATTTTTCTTTCATATTTTGACCTTTGTATCAATATCTTATCTTCATAAAGGTAAAACAATATATAGATTATATCGCGTATTATATTATTTTGAGCCTTTTACAATAACCGTTGTCAAAGGTTGAAATTGTTTTATTTAAATATGTGACCATCGCGGAAACGGCTGATAACATTATATTTATTAAGGGTACAACCGTCTAAATAATTATTTGTTCATGTGATTCCCAGTCACAATTAAAATAATGTCGTTAATAAATTGCTTTGTTCATATTCACTTATATGTTTATAATTGACATTCTGTAGTTTATTATTTACAAACCAGATCCGACACGAAAGTAAGAAAAAAGTTTTCTAATTTATTATTAAACGACATTAAATGAAAACAAACAATATAAGGACTTAACTTAACTACCTATAAATAAAAAAATTGGCCTAAATCGCCGTCAGTGGGCAAGGTACCCAGAAGGCTGGCCGCATTCCCCCGTTGTATAGCTATACTTAAACGCTGTGCTAGGTACTGGCCAGCCCTCTGGTCGCCTGAGGTATCTCTTAGGCGAGGCGCTAGATCTTTAAAAAGTCCATGTGCACTTGGCCCCCATGGCCCCAAGGTCTCCACACCAAACGCCGCAAATATGTAGCTGGTTCCTAAAGCAGCATATTTGCGGCGCTTGAGACTTTCGGCTAATGATGCCGCGGCGCCAGCAGCAACGCCGGTGACCGAAACATGGGACGGCGCCAGAGTGTCAACGCAGGTGGCGTCCCAAACTAGCGGCCGGCCCATGCTCCAGGGCACCTGCGTCATTCCGTCAGGCCTCTTGCCGTCGTCCCTGGCCAGACCGTTGGGCTCTAGGACGGCCGGTATTTTCGCGCTAACAAGGGCGCGACGAATAACATAATGTTTATAAAGATTAGATACATCGTCCAATGCGATATTTTAATCTGTATTTATTTCTTATTAAATGATAGATCGATTTTAATGTTTTTCTTAATATTCCGGCCTTATCAAATATCTATGGATAATAATTTATCGACGTAGCCTCCTCTCTAGTGCCGCATCATATGGTAGCGCTTTAGCCAATCGCAGCGTGGCAAAGGCCCGACCTCGGAGACACCGAGACTCATTACAATTTCGCTTCGTTACAAATCTCTCTCTTTCATATATCTATGATTCAATATTTATATGAAGTTAAAAAAATTACTACGTACTAACTTAGCATGCCGCTAAGTATTGTTTGTCCCTGAGTTAGTAAGCGTTTATGAATAAGAGGGTAACACACGAAGCAGGAGAGCCACGAAAACAACCCTTTACAAAATAAAAAAGAACTGTGAAATATCCAGTGCTGTTAAAAATTTTATTTTTCACTTAAATTGTTCTTCCCGTATTTTGCGAAAGTTCAAAGTTAAGTGAATGCAAAAGTGTTAAAGATGCTCTCATTTAAGTTGCGCGAGTTGCGATCACGTTTCTAATTATAACCTTTATTGTAAAGTTTTAAATATCAACAAGTATTCAAAGATTTCTGAGTTCTGGAGAAAACATTATGTAGGTAAATGGGACGCAACCGAGTTGTACAACCCTTGGGGCCCATTTCTGAAGCATGTAACATGCAATACCTACTCGCGTTCTAAAAACCGACTTACTTGAAGAAAGCATCATGCAATTTCTGGTAATCAATGTCAATCTTCCCCAGCTTGGGGCGAGCGCGCTCCCGCATCTTGGCCTTGAGGGTTTTCTGATCGTCCTTGTCCTGCAGAGACGCGCGCATCTCCATGATGCCGGTCTTCTTGATGAAATCCGGCAGGTCGAATGGAGGCTTCTCTATACCGCGCTTGCCTTGAAGGTACTGTGAGGAAACAAGCGAAACATTTTAAAATCAGGTGTTTCCTATAGCAAAATACTTCAATAGTACATTATATCAGAGGCCGGGAAAATGAGGATTTCCTGCCAAGTTGGTATACACGGATAGGTAACGAGGCCGAGAATCAGTTTTCACGCCGAGGCATGTATAGTGATTTTCTCAAACGTACTAAGAAATACAAAAAAAAATATGACAATGTTGTTGAAATTAAAAAAAAATACTTTGCAGGCCTAGGCCTGAAAAGCGAGTTACTGCGCTCTAAAAGCGATACTTCAGAGTGTATTTTAAGGAACGTAAAGGCAATATTTCATTGCATGTTTGAGAAAAAATATTTTATACTAGCGACCGACCCGGCTTCGCACGATACTAAAACCTTCCTCTTCTATTATTAGTAATTTCTGTGAGAGTCGGGGTCACTGACCTTTCGCTTGTAGCACCAGTGCCGGGGCACCTGCACGGTGTTGCGGTGCGCCTTCAGCTGCACGAGGAGCTTGGGGTCGCGCGCCGTGACGTCATACATCACCACGTCGGGGCTCTGTGACGTCACACATGTCTCAAGAGTCGGGGTCACTGACCTTTCGCTTGTAGCACCAGTGCCGGGGCACCTGCACGGTGTTGCGGTGCGCCTTCAGCTGCACGAGGAGCTTGGGGTCGCGCGCCGTGACGTCATACATCACCACGTCGGGGCTCTGTGACGTCACACATGTCTCAAGAGTCGGGGTCACTGACCTTTCGCTTGTAGCACCAGTGCCGGGGCACCTGCACGGTGTTGCGGTGCGCCTTCAGCTGCACGAGGAGCTTGGGGTCGCGCGCCGTGACGTCATACATCTCCACGTCGGGGCTCTGTGACGTCACACGTGTCTCAAGAGTCGGGGTCACTGACCTTTCGCTTGTAGCA